>CAUYRT010050810.1:0-67201 GCA_963574885.1 Lepilemur ruficaudatus | reverse complement strand
ACTATTTATAGTTTTTATTTATCTCCTTTACTGTGAAATTTATATATTCATATATTTTGATGCAAACATATTCATGTATTTGATTATTAGATACTTGCATTTCTAAAATGTGAAAGACTTTGAATCCTGCAATAGATCTTGCCTCAGTGGTTTTAGATGGGTTATTGACCCAAATGGGTGTCATTACTGCAAAAGAATCTGCATCAGTGGCCAGTGTGCTATGTTTTGTTCTTTTAAGGACAGCTTTATGAAGACATCAGTGCCCTATTCTTATCGCTGAAGTTTGTTTAAGCTAGACAACACCAATCATTGTATGAAATTACTGTTATTCATTTTAATTGTGTTGTTTTTGTTGTATTAAATTTGTAAATGCATTTGGATTATAAATGTGTAAGAACTGTGCATGTTTGAGATTAATTCTGGATGTTATGTGTTCGTATATTTTACATACTACTACAGTAGGAATATTTTAGGTCAACAGTGGAAGAAGTTTCATGAGCTTTTTTTCTTTGCTTGTTTAAAAATATTTGCATTAATCATAGTTGGAAAACTTTGTTTAACATGATACTTAATAACTAGAACAAGATAACAAGGTGATAGTTTAGAGTGACTTTCAACCTCTGTAAGCTTTGCTATACTGACAAAATTACTCTGTGGAAAATGTAGTTATGATATAAAATGTGACTATGATATTCTGCTATGTACCAGGAAGCACAATTTTTACTACTTGTACATGCTCATGAATATATGTCTAAATTTTCCCCATGATTCACAGAAATCATGATGAAAATTCCTGTCTCTTACTATAGGAAATATGTATCTTCTTTTTGTAACAAATATCCAGCCTCTTTGCTACTAACCATCTGGTCACCTACCTGAAGCATCTGTAGATTCTAGTAAATAAAAATTTCCCTGAATATGTTGTAACCAGTTACAAACAGTTTACTGCTATTAGTCAAGCAGCCTTGTTTAAATAGCTGGGGTGTTTTAAAACTTTAAAAATAAAACCAGGGATGTAGTTTTGAAATTTGGCATTTACCACAGAAGTTGTCTCCATTGTTTAAGCTAAAAATAGATTTGAAATGTCGCACTCTTACTAAGCCACTAAAATATAACATTTAAAATGCTACTCAGTATGGGAAGAATTATGAGCAAGAAATTATATCAAACTCTCATTGGGTTGCTACCAATTTTACTTTCTAGATACCGGTGTCACCTAATATCCAAGTCAATGATCATAGAATAATCTCGTTCAATGCCCTTGAGATCTAAGGAAGAAAGTGAAGTTTGAGAGGGTTCCTAGGTTGTGGAAGATCACACAGCTAATTAGGGTCAGAGTCAAGTCCCTTCCTTCCAGTCCAATTGTTAAGAACAGATTTGTTATCTTGAAATACTGTACTCTAAACCTAGGAGGAAGTGACCTTCCCTGCCCCAAAGTTTGCAAATCAATTATCTCACAGTGCCAAGGCAGCAGACAAGCCCAGGAATAAACTGCGTGACTCAGCCAGACCCCCTTCAGCAGGGCTGGCTTCAAAGCTGAGTCACGAAAAATTATATTGCAGAGTAAAAGTACTATGTGTTCCTGGCCTTTGGCTCACAAGTAAAAGGGCAGAAAGTCTTAACCAAGTTATAAAATAGAGGTGTTTCTTTAAGGACACTTTTTGCCAGTTCTACAGTGGTTATTTTGTGTTTTATCCTTGCTACTTCTTGCTACCAAAGGATTAAATGTTAGAGTATCACACCTTATAAGAGAAAATGGGATAATGCCTCCTGGATTTATTTATATTTTAATAAAGGACTCCAGAAGACCTTGATCAATCCTAAGAAAGAATGGCAGGTTGTGGCTAATGTTTTGGGGCAGCAAATCTCAGCCTAACATAACCCAAAACCAAACCATGTGGACAGCTAAATCAAAATAGTCTTACATCTTATTCCATCAGGGATAATCTTGACCTTTTATAATTACCTTTCTCCAAATCTCCACCTGCAAAGGGAAGTATTGTGCAGCTATGCTTATCCAGCCCTGTCCAAACTGCCCTTCAGTTTATCCAGCCCATTTTGCTTTGCACACTGGCTGGTAGGTGGAGATCTCCCCAGTGCTTCCTGCAGACACTGCTTATCATCTTCAAATGAGAAGCCTGAGGGAGAGCGAGAGAGATTCCAGCTCAGCAGTTTATCCTTTGACCATGAATATCTCATCACTGTTTTTCATTTCTTTGGGTGGGTGGGTCCCTTTGTAGCAAAACAGTTTGAGGCATCTCTCTGGATTACCGAAGTTTTCTTAGTTGTAAATGGAAACCAAGTTCTAATTGATTAAGATATATGATATTACATTGTCATTTTGCTCCTGGCATTTGGTATTATATTTTTCTCAATAAGTGTAAATATTACCCAACAAAATAAATATTAATTTTCAATCAGTCTAGTGACTTAACAAGATAATATTATTTAAAATAAAGTTTGCATCTTGGGAAAAAGTCTGCATTTAAATATACTTTTTGAAAACACCCTAAAAGAGGTGCAGTCAAACAAGGAAATTTTCCATGGTTAGAAAGGGTGAGCAGGAGATATGACCTGCAATGCCTCTTCTTGTAATAAGGGAAAAAATAAGCTCTCACTTATAAAAGAATGTGCCCCAAATACTTCAGTAATGGATATAAGAAAACAATGACTCTATTTTTGCTCAGCTGTTATAGTAGTGATTGTTGTATTGTTCAGTCATTCATATTATTTCATGCAGTTCTGAAAATAGCTATCCATTATTGTTTGATTTATTGAATTCTCTTCCATCACTTATGGATACAAAAGTGCAATCATTAGCAAAGTAAGTTGTGCAGTATGCTATGCTTGAATTTGAATAAAATAACACAGTTTTTAAAGTTTGAGTTCATTTGCCTATTGACTTGAATCTGTCACAGATAAAGACAGAAACTACAATTATTTGAAATCAAAATGGAAATTCTTATGCTTGGAAATCAGGAAGATATCCAGGGATTGATCAGATTTCACTTGCCTGAAGCCTGCCACCATTACCCAGTATGGCCACCACCATTCTTCAAAACTTGGGAAAATCATGTTGCTGTATATACTTTCTCTCCCTGAGTTTTAATTATAGTGAAGCAATATCAATAAACACTCCATGACTCTCACTGTATACAGCTAATATAAAAAACAATTCCACAATTTTTTAAAATGCTGTGTTCATTTCACTCTCTCCTTTCTCTGTAAGATAAAAATATCACCCAGACCTCTTGACCTCTTGAGATCATTTCTATATAGGAATCTTGGAAGTTTCTGCCTACATGCTCCTTCATTCACACAGAGATGCTCTGCTTGAGCCTGTGCCCTCTGCTTTCTACCCCAAACCCAGCAATCATCACAGCCTCCCTGGTTCTGCTCTGCTAAAACAGGTTCACCAATGGCCACTCTTATGGTGGGATTGTTGGAGCTCTTTTACTATCTAGTCCTCTTTCTTTTAACCCAAGTCATTCATTTCTTTTGCAGGATATTCATGATATTCAGAGAGAACCTCCTTTCTACAGAAATATATGAAAATCTTGCTGTAATTTTAAAATGTTGAGTTGCATCAAATAAAACTGAAGTGAATTAAATTGAATGCAATAGAATGGACTGGACTATGATAAGATGAAATGGAATAGGGTAACTTAGCACTGAACCCCTTTTCTTTGAAGCCTCTCCTGTTCACACTCTTATAGTGAGCCCAAGTTTCACTTCTGGGGTGATAGTTTTTTCCACATTTTGGCTTTATTTACACTCATTTAAAGAATCACTCATGAAATATATCTTCCTGAGAGATAGGAACTGGATCTTACTCATTCCTTGTCACTTTGTAGGCACTCAGTAAATGTTTTTTGTCTGAAAACCAATTTATGCCATTTCTAAGTGATGGACATTGCCTGTGAACCATAAATAATGTAAACAAGTTAGCACTGCCAGAGGTTAAGAAAAAGACCTTGCTGACTTTGAGCTATGATGCCTATAGCACAAGCTAGGAAAGGTCTGGAGTTGTATTCTGTGGATATTTGCAGAGAATAGCTTTGAATGACAGTGGAGAACTACTACAGGAAGTGGCAACCGTTCTTCGGAGAGTCTTATTATTATTTCAATCCAAGAAAACAAGTTTTAACTTTTCCATTAAGGGCTATCTTAAAATCATTATCAGAATATTTCACACATAAGAAATCATTGTTTCTACTTATATCTTTTTTTCCCAAAGTCCCAGTTGCCAGCCTTTCTGAAGAAAAGTGTTTTATGTTTTTGATTGCTCCAGTCTCTGTATGCCTGTCTTGGCTAGGAGTCCTCATTAAACTGACTACTGTGTTGCCATTATAAGTTATACAGACTTTCAGGAAAGCTTGTTACATTTCAGATGTGCCCACCCTATTGGATAATTGGTAATTTCATCTCTTCCCCTTTGCTACTCCTGCAAGGACAGTTTATCTTCTGACAACCCCAAGCTTGCTCCCCAACTGTTTCACTGCACCAAGGACAAGAAGTCCTGTAGGCTTCTGTGCTGTAACAGGTATGTCAGACTGTAGGGAGATTAGAGAGTCTCCAAGTTGCTCACTGAAAATGGGGAACACAGAACTTTCATGTTGACATAGCAGAGGGTTAGGAAGGACATTACCTCCTTGGAAATGTGATTGCAGTAGTTCTTTCCATAAACTTCCATCAGCCAAGAAATGCTGCATCTCCCTCTACAGGAACTAGAGTTGAATAAACCTGTATTTAGACCAATGCTCCTTTTCTATTTCCCAGGAGGGGCTAAAGTGTGGCTCAAGCCTACAGGGGAGCCAAGGGACCAGTTTAAAGTAATCTTGATTCTTGGGGAGAGATGAGCTTCATGTTCAAAAGCAGTGAAGTCTCCTTTCGACCCTTATTCCCTCCTCAGTCGGCACAAATAAGAAATTCCTTGTCTTGCTGTTCAAATTATTTATATGACTCTTAAGAATTCACAAAGCCCTCATAAACACCTTAAATGAGAAAAAAAGAAACCCTGAAATATATTTTTATTCATTCTCTGCCTGGATTTCACTAATAAATAGAATTATTTTATTACCCAATCAATCCAAGTGTAGGTGTTTCAGTAGACAGATAGATATTACTTTTCCATACATAAAATCCTCATAAACCTAAAGGAAAACTAATTTTTGTTTTTAGTAGAACTGAACAGAATAATAATAATGGTAATCATAATAATAATTTGATAGGATTTTCCTCATAGGAAGCCCATTTGTTTTCACAATGATAGCAAAGGATTCTTATCAAGGGAAATAGGTCCCATTTCCACACTCAGGAATTACTTTTCTCTTTTCTATTTGTTGATGGATATATCCAACCTTCAGTTCCCATGCCATGAACAAGCATGACCTGTCCAGGTGCCACCTTCACGTCAGCCCTAGGCAAAACGCTGAAGTAGGCAAGGTATCCCGGTTTCTTTTTTCACTGTCATCTAACTAACCTTCAGCCCTGGCTTCCTAAGGTCCTAGGTGCAGGGCACTATCCTTGTTAGCCCTACTTGGGCACTGACCTAACCTGCAACCCCCAACAACAGTGGGCTCAAACCTGGGGATCAGAAGCATTGCCTTTGTCACCAACTGGTTTGTCATACATTAGATGTGTCATTGACCTCTCTCTGTGAAGCTGGAACAATAATATCCACTACTGGGACATAGTAAAGACTGGCAATATATATGTGTAAACCCTTTTGAAAGCTTAAAGCACAAAAGACACATAAATATTTAAACATCCTGAATTAATTTATGTTAAATGCCTGGCTCAATAGATATTTATTTGCTTAAAAAAAGTTTTGTTTTTTTTTTAATAAATAATATTTTCCTCTTTCCCCTTTGCTATTGCCTTGGTTAGTGATGAAGGACCCTCCCACCCATCTTCCAAAAATCACACACACACACACACACACACACACACACACACGCAAACACCAACTCCCTAGATTTGCAAGATCAGTATCTTCTCATACCTTTCTGCCGTAGTATTCATTGCCTTTTACTTGTAATTACTTGTTTATCTCCTTCCTTACTTGATGATAAGCTCTATGAGGTCAAGAACTAAGTCTATTTTGCATACTTTTTTCTCGCCAGGACCTGGCATTTGGAAGACACTCATTGAATGAATGAATCAGTAATTGAATGAACACACACACACACACATCACTCCAAAGGCCTCTCTCACTTCCTTCATTCATGAAATTCTTCTATCTAGAGACAAATTATTTCACTCTGACTTGCAGATAATGAATATTCCCAGGGCACGTTTACTTAACAACTGAATTTCACAGTAAGATTTAAACAATTAAAATCAGATGCCTTATGAAAATCGTTTCTGATAAGGAGAGATCAAAAGAGAGAAAAGGCCTGGGAGAAAAAGGGTACCAACTGAACCCAGGGCAAGACTATAAAAACCATGCTCATCTTGACAATTTGGCTTAAGTCTAGCCTACCCCTATTTTAAGTGTCTGCCTTTTGTTCTAGTCTGCTGCCTGTCTTGATTTCATTCAGTGCTGGTGGAGAATCCAAGCTGGCACCAAATTAATGAGCAAAAAGAACCGGAGAAGAGACTATCCAAAGAGTGCTATGCTTTGGAGATGCAGTAGAATCATTTTCTGTGGAAAACACCCCAAATCACTATGGGCACATTTGACTCATGTATGCATTGTAGCACAGGGGCTGTTGCAATAGTCCTTGGGACCTAAGCCTAGTGGATTTTGGAATTAGGCAGACTTGGAATCACATCTCAGCTCAGCCACTTAGGAGCTCTTTGACCTTGGGCAGGTAACTTAATCACATTAAGCTCTATTTCTTCAGCTGTAAAATGGAACTAGTAATGCCTATATAGAAAGTGTCTGACATGGATAAATATAAGTATATACATTTTCTTTTTCATTTATTTAATGTGGAACTTGTGGAAAATTATAGCAAACAACAGTCTTTTAAATAAAAGTGCTCTAAATTAATGAGGATTAGGCAAGTCCACTCTATGGAGAAAAAATAAAGTTATTTTATGTTGACATAGAATTTTGCACTTCTTAAAGTACTTTCCCTTGAATCTTCCTCCTCTAACATGGTGTGACTCTATAAGGAAAGGAACAGGTTGTATTCTCTCAATTATACAGAAATAACTGGAATGAGGTTATGTGCCTTGGCTAAAGTTGCAGGAAAAATCACAGGATGGGGAAGCTGGGTCCAGAGCTCAGAGCCCAAAATTCAACACTTTTGATCCAAGAGCCCCACGGTTTTCCCCCATTCTAGGGAGGAAACTCAGACTCAAGAATAAGAGTTTCCAGATTAGGAAACCTCTTCATGTTCCTCAATACATGACTCCCCTGCTTTCTTCCCCTACTTATGAAAAAACAAAAAGACATTAATGATTTGATGTGTCCTCAAGTGAGGGAGAGTGAGCACAGAAATTGCAGGAAGAGTTTATAATAAATTACTCTAGATGAAAGAGATTCTGTTCTTCCTAGTTCTACCAGATCCAATTAAAAACTACCTTTCCTTTCTCTTTTCACCTCTTGTCTCTTCAACTCTTTCTCTCATTTACTATATACTCTTCTGGTCATCATTATAGTCCCTGCTAGCTCTAAAAATCTATTTTTCACCACTTTTGTTCTTTGTACCCTCTTGTAAACAAGCAAAAACAAAAAACAAAAACAAAACTCAAAATAGAAATATTTTTGTAGTTGTGGTAGACTTTTTAGGGGAGGTGGGAGGGGAGGCACATTATTGAGGAAAAATAGATTTAAGTGAGAGAAAATGTTAAGACTAGATAAAAGGAAGAAGTGGCTAATTTAATGAAATTAACTGTCCAGGTTTTCCGCCTTTAAGGAAGAGGTTCCATTAAAAAATAGGTTCCATTCCAAGTATTTCCCTGACTTCTTAAATCTTGGCTTGTTAGAATTGGAAGATGTTTCATCTCCTTTCTTCTCACTATCCCCAAACACCCATTTTTATAGATGAGAAAATGAAAGCTAGAAAGTCTATATGACAAGCAAAGTTGCAAAGAAGTCAAGGGAGCGGCAATTATTCTTGTCTTTTGCATCAAGAATTCCTAATCCTTAGCCTTCCATGGTGTTAGAGAAAAGAGTTTAACAAACCAAATGTTAGTAGTCACAGGGAAAAATTCCGTGAGAGAATTTGAATTCTTCGCATCAATTAAAAATAAATACCAGTTACTTGGTGTGCAGCCACGATCTCTCTTTATGCAAAGAATGGATGTTGCTATTAAAATAAAAATGCACTTTTGCCAAATTCAGACTTCTTTCAAAACTCATTGGTTCAATTTTAAATCAAATTCAAATTATGTGGTTCTCAAAGTTGTTTATGCATGGCAAAACCCCATTTCCTTCAAGTGAGTCAACTATCTGAAAGATCATTCATAATGTTTCAAGCACTGCAAAAATAATTGGTTTAAATTAATTTTACAGTTATATGATGAACAGGGAAATTCAATTGTAAAATATCTCTGTGGGCTAATTTTGAATTTTTTTTAACTAAAGTAGTGAATTGGTTTGGTTAAGGGTGCTTTTAAAATTTTTATGAGTATAGTTATTTCTTATGTTTCAATTAACATAAACATAATCTCCTTAGTTCCAAGGTGAAATATAGTACTTCCAGTTAATTCACAAATAGATGCTCTTGATTAAAAAAGGCATAAAAAATATTTGGAAGTACCACTGGGATATAGTCAGGCAATGCAGTTACATGCAGAAGAATTGAGCAGATATAATAGTGGCCAGAACCTGAAATTTTATTTATTCCTTGAGAAAGTCAGTCTCTATGGTATAAAAAGCAGCTGTTAGTGCTGGTAGAAATATAACACGGTAGAATATAACACACATTTTGTGGTAGGCAAAAGTCTGCTGTCCAGGACAGCATTTGGAACCAGGAGCTCCAGCAGAGGTTAAGAAGGTGACTCAACTGAGTGCAAAGCACAGTGTCAAGAATTCTTGGCAGGCAGGCGGACAATGAACCTCGGACAAATCTGTGTATAAGTAACGCATTATATAGAGTCAGATTGAAATCCCTCATGGGAGACTATCCTGAAAGAGCAAAGACTAAAGCAAGTTACAGGGCTGGGATTCAGACAGGAAAGCAGAAGTAGAGAACATGGAGGAAGGGAACCAGAATTGAGGAATAACGCAGAAGGCCAGTTATTCTACTTGACCTACAAGGACAAGGGCAAACTAGCAGCAGATGTGATTTGATCTTGTGTCCCCAAATAGAAGGCTTTACACGCTCTAAACCCTCCCATGTGAGGTCGGATTCCTGGTTCTGGATCCTGGCTCAGCAGGCCTGCCAAGTGACTTGGCTAGAGAAGAGGGGGCTGGGGCCACACAGAGGCAAAGCCTGGTAAGAGCTCTATAATTTCTCCACAATTACTAAAACATTGAGGGAATAAAAGCCTCAAATACCCAACACTGTCACTGGTATTTAATACTATATGCCAAGGACGGCTCAGAGAATGTTTACCATTCTCAGCTACCCGAGCATTTAGTATTCTACTTGAGATTTATGTGATCATAAGAAAAAACAGTTAATGTTTTGCTTTTGTAAACCCAACCTGATAATACTATGTAAAGGAAAGAATGTGGAACTGAGTCTCCAAAGGCAGCCTTTTAGTCATGGTGCTGCTGCAACTGGCTGTGGCTTTTGAGCCGCCAGCTCCTGGCTTTGCTCTTGCCGGGTGCATGTGGCAGGATGAGCTCACAGGTTCCTTAGAGCCGCGGCTTTCTCCATTTCTCCATTTCTATTCCAAAACTCCAAGGGATAAACACTACTGAGGTATCCAAGGATTGTTCTTATAGAAAGTTCATATGGCATTCATAGCGTTGAATGCTTAAATGAAATCCAAAAAGAGGACTTTGCTGCAAGTGACTTCAGAAAGTCATTACAATCTATTAAGTAAATGGCTTACATTTCAAGTACACTTACACAGCTGTATTAGGAAGCCATAATAAAGGAACTATTACAGTTCTGTTGAGCACACTCTCTAACAGGTATATGATTGAGGTGTTGTTCCTCAACTTTTTTTTACAAAGAAGAAGAAATTAAGACTTTTTAAACATGCTAAAGTTAAAAAGAGACCATTAAAACCTAAAATAATGAGTTGACACAGGCTCTTCTATCAACTTGAAGAATGGCTAATGAAAAGTCAAAATATACAGTTCAGGCTCTCTCAAGCAGTCACATTTGCATTGTATTAAACATCCATGTTTGTTAACCTTTGTTGTACACTATGTGCTTTGTACTGTCCAGTGAAAAATACAAATATCCATGTTGTAGAGATGCAGAATACACCTATGTTGTCCAGATTTGTTCAATGGCTATTCAGTGAATTCTGTGATTTAAGCTAATTAAATACCAATATTTAATACAAATTTCAAAGTCTTAAAAAGAGATTTGATGATAATTTGGATAAGTAAAAAGTAACGGTTCACAAATGGCTTATTCTGCTCTTTTTATAACATATCCTTGATTTGTATAAGCAACCTGTCTGCAGAGGCATTTTTCCTAATGACTATATGCCTCAATATACTTGCATATGTATTAAACTAATGATCCAAATATTTCTTTGCATTTTCCTAAAAAGTTGAATATTAGAAGCTCCCTACCAATTAAATGTATAACAATATTTCTGTAAAACAAACATGCTTTATTGAACATAATAACATGTCAGAAAATTTTTCCAAAGCAGAACCCAGAATAATTTTGCTAATCGTAATTTAGGTTTGCAATGTAAGCACAAAATAAAAGGCAGCAGAAATACTTGTAGCTACCTGGTGAACTGAAGAAAATAATATTCTCTATAGATATATTAAAATAATAAATATTTTATGATGATCTGTGAACATGTAACTAATAAATGACTTTTTTGTAAGTTCCCAAGCAATGTAATTGTGTAGCTTCATATTTTCTAAGGTATTTCAGCTTAAATATTTATGCCTGATCTTTACTTATATTTTAATTATGTTATTAGTAGTACTTTTACTACATTGAAACTTTTATTTATTCTGTTCTTATATTTATTTCTTCAGAAAGTGTTTAATAGATCTTCTTTTACCAGGCCTTGAATGGCTAGATGTTGGCACAATAAAGAAGAATTCTTATTCTTCTTACCCTTGAGGGTCTCACACCCAGTTATGGTTTGATTTCACAATTCCTGCATCTCCTATCACAACTTCCATTTTGACCTTCCTATATGTGACCCTATTTAACCTATTGAAGTTAATTTGCCAAAAGTTTTTTCCCTCCCATTTCACATTTCTTGAAGGAATTAATTTCCAGATATATTGAGATCAAGTCTGAAAATTATTAAGCTGTATTTGTGATTCACGACAATTTTTTTCAGAACCCAAAGTCATGGCTTCTTTATAATTACTTATATCATATATTATATGTGCAATATCTGAGAAAATATGAATATTTTATATAAAGCCAAAAAATATTTTCTAAAAAGTTAAGTATCTCTTATGCTGTTTGAGCTCAGTTTATATTTAACCTCTACTTACAATAATTTTCATTAAAAAATGCTTAGGCTGGGCGCGGTGGCCCATGTTTGTAATCCTAGTACTCTGGGAGGCTGAGGCAGGAGGATTGCTCGAGGTCGGGAGTTCAAGACTCAGCCTAAGCAAGAGCGAGACCCTGTCTCTACTAAAAATAGAGAAAAATTAACTAGACAACTAAAAATATATAGAAAAATTATCTGGGCATGGTGGCGCATGCCTGTAGTCCCAGCTACTCGGGAGGCTGAGGCAGGAGGTTCGCTTGAGCTCAGGAGTTTGAGGTTGCTGTGATCTAGGCTGACGCCACGGCACTCTAGCCCAGGCAACAGAATGAGACTCTGTCTCAAAAAAAAAAAAAAAAAGAATGCCTAAAAATCTTGCATTTTTCTTGTTAGACCTCCAGCTAGACTTCTTTCTTTTGTATATTTTTTATATGTCTTTAGATTTCCTTTTTATTTTGATCTAATAGTTCTAACTTTATCCGTTTATTCATAGATAATTAAAACATTGAGTCTGCTGGTCATGCAACCTGTCAGTAAATTTTTAACAAACAAAAATGCTTATTAAAATATCATTAAATTTTGCCTCATTATAATATTTCTATATCATTTAACTAGACATGGAAATTATAGTAGTAGTCACACATCACTTAACAATAGGAAGATGTTCTGAGAAATACATCATTAGGTGATTTTGTCCTTCTGAGAACAAGTGTACTTACATAAACCTAGATGGTATAGCCTACTACATATAGGCTATATGATGTAGCTCCTAGGCTACAAACCTGTATAGCATGTAACTGTACTGAATACTGCAGACAATTGTAATACAATGCCTGCAGTATTCAATACAACTATTTGTGTACCTAAACATATCTGAACACAGAAAAGGTACAGTAAAAACACAGTATTACAATATGGGACCACTGTTGTATGTGTGGTCCATATAGACTGAAATATTATTACGGGATACATGGCTGTATTTAATTTGACGTCTTCGAGATCTTAAAATAAATAAGTGTTTCATACATATATTTTCATTGTCCAAATCATTTTTTATCTTTTTTGAAAATTATTTATTGAGCACTTAACTGTGTGCCTTACACTATTCTAGCCAGTGAATAAAAGTAAAAACTACCCTTCTAAAGCTTGCATTCTAGAGACAGTAGTTCAACAATACAAATAAATATATGGAACTTCTAATGTATATGATTTATAGCATTTTGTGCCATAATCACTTAGATGCTCCACGTAAGCCATATTTAGTATTTTTTTTTTTTTTTTGCTGTGGGGAAAAGAAAAAACAAATGAACTAAAAACTACTTGCCCTCATGAAGCTCACTTCCTAATGAGGATCCAGGCAATTAACATGTGTGATAGTGGGAACACCTGCTATTCTCACCTTTACTCAACTCTAGCTCTCAATGTCTTGTGGATGCCTACGTTGCTTAGTCTCACCTAATGGCTTCAGACTGTTACTTTGAAAGGAAGGCAGGAAGAAAAGAGGGTAAGAAGGAGGTGTCTCCTTTGTTCCTAGCCCTTTGTAAATTTCAATTTTTATTAGAAAATGATCATTTGGACTGCAAAGTGTAAAGAGTTATTTTAGAGTATCATACTAGCTAAGTGATAATTTTATAGCTATCATCTTCTTCCTCCTATGGAATGGCCACATTTACATTTATTCTAATGTTGACTTTGGAGGAAACTCACTATATATTTGACATCTTCTTAATTTTTCAATTATCTTCTTTTCTCCTATGTGTTGAGTTCATGCCATATACAGGATACTAATATAGTCCTGCCTTTTTTCAGTGAAAAATTACACTATTGGAATGTCATCAATACACTTTACCCATTGAGTGCCTGAATCCTCCCATGCTCACCCAGATGATCAAATCCTAATCTTCTTTCAGGATGAGGCTTCCCTGAAATGGCCCACTCACCCATCTAGGCGGAATGGTTTCACCTTTCCTTTGGACACTCCTCGGTTCAGTATATAATTCTCTTATAGCTGCTGAAACAAAAATATTATACTTAGGTGTTTCCAGATCTTGATCTCTCCCTGACCATCGCTTTTGGTCATCAGAATGGAAGCCCCTCAGTGGCTGTTATTCTGTCTTATTTGTCTTTGTAGCTTCAAGCAAAAAGTACCTGGTCCTTACTAGATGTTTAATAAATTGGATCCTTACTAGGTCTTTAATAAGTGTTTCCTGTTTAAATGAATAATGAATCAATGAATAAATGTTTACGTGAGGTGGTAAATTGACAGTCTTTTTTTTTGTCTTGTATTTAATAATCATATTTTCAAGGCAACTCATTCAATTTAGGCAGGTAGTTTGTGACCACAGGATAGGTCATATGGAATTGAGTCTGTGAGCCGAGACTCAGTCTGTCCTTGCTGTAAATAAATAATCTAAAAACAGCTACAAAGCATTTATTGGACACCAATAAGTCTCCAGATATTATGCTACCCCTAAATAAAATTGGACTGGGACAAAGTGACCATGTTTTATACAAAAACATATTTCAAAAAAGACATTAAACCAGATAAATGTTCTGTCTATGAGGCTGGTAAACTCCATGAAAGATGATGAAAAGGAAAATCACAGAACAACAAATAACAGATAACATTTTGAGGAGGACAGGTTGGTGCCAGTAGATTCCCCAAAAGGCTGTGGTCTCTTGGGTTGATGTCTCTCAAAGACTTTTAGTCCTTCACTATGAGCGTTAATGTGGCAGGGCACGGTTCCAAGACAGATGAAAGTGACTTGTAAATATCTTAAGACATTAAGTATCTAAGATACCAAGTACTTTATAGCCATTATTTTATTTATCCCCACAAAAACCCTTTATCATTATTTGTTTTAGAGATGAAGAAACAGAGGGACAAAGGGCTCAGTAATTTGTCCAAGGTCACATTCCTCAAAATAAAGAAGTAAATATTTGAATGCAAGCAGACTTTCACCAAGGTGTTAGTACATCCCTAGCCACTCTCCTGCTCCCAAACTTAAAATAGATCAAGAAAACTCTTCCAATGGTGACATTTTATAAGTACAGTTTCACATTCTTTGTTAATGATTTGGGGAGACCAAGAACAGACTTCAGATTTCCAACATCCTAGTATATGTTTAATCATGGAAACAAGTCTCCGCTCTATAGCCTCAAGATAATAAATAAACCACCACTCAAAAAATGACTATTTAATGGGACATGTTGAGATCTTTCTTTCTTACAGTCACATCATGCTGATTTTTTTCCTTTTTATCTTATTTTACCATTCAATAAAAATCATCCTTTGGTACTTCTTATCAAGAATACTTTTGTATGCTACTAATTTAACAATATTTGTGTGTAAAATATATATTCCACTAGGGGTATATAGTAAATAATTATAATTTATTTAAATAGCCTATGTTACCTAGCTTATGTAAGTGGAGATATTTCCTAGGACTAGGTAGTTCTTTTCCTCAAAATGATTTATGTGTACATGTTACTTAAACAAATGATGATCAGAAATATTTTATGTTACTATAGTCTAAACATTGTATAGAAAATAACTAGTGGGGTAGAAAAAAGCATAGCATGACAGCTGAAGGAGGTTGAAAATTATTAGGGACAATATTCAGATATGGTGGCAGGCATTTTGCCAGCCAAGCAGATGGACATATTGAAGTCCTTACTTGTTGCTGTGAAATATAAATAGTGAGGGCACAATTCCAACCTGAGGACATCAAAACAAATTACTTTGGAGGTTAAGGGGATATACCATTACTAATCCACCTTTGAGCTAAATTAGCCTTCAAAAATAAAAATGGCCCCCAATAACATGTCAAGCCTAGCACTAGAATTATTTTAACCGAGTGGGGTTTTGGTGGGACTGTAGAAAGCTATTATGATTTTCCAAGCTCACGAAATGTAGAATAAGCAGTTTGGTGCAGAAGAAGACATATTGATCTGAGGATGCTAAAAGTGAACACAGCAGGAATCTACCCTTTAATGAACCTCAGAGGTAGAATCATGTAGTAATTTTACAGATGCAAAAAAAATTATGTTGTATTTACTTAATCCTAAACCAATAATCCTTCTCATCCTTGATGTTATAAAGAATTAGTGGTCAAGGTCATGCATAAAATACTCTTCAATATGTAATAAGTGAACATAACCTGTATAAATGTCTCTTTGCATTTACCATAAAGAATCTTCCCAAGGTTTTCAAGAAAGAAAAGCACAATAAATCAATTGTATAAGCAATTTTGAGGGTTGGTGAATTCTCTTTCACCTCTTGGGACCTTAATTTCCTCAGGAGTACATGGCCTGCTTCATGTTGGCAGAGCTACTAAAATTCATTGAGAAGAATTCTGCAAATGTAATATTCTCTGTCGTCACCTGCTCTAACACTTTTAACTGGGATTCAACACCTGTGAAATCTCTGCCTTGTTCCTTAACCTTGGTCACGTCATTTAAACTCTCTGGGACATATCTGTAAAGCAGGTAGAAAAATTCGAGGTCCTAACGATGCTATCCAGGGTTTCCAGCAAGAGAGATTTTTTTTTTAATAAAATAATAATGGAGGGATGGGAATAGAGATGGAAAACCAGAATCAAAGGAGCAACGTATTTAGTGACTTTTAAAAAAATGAATTTTATGTGGTAATAATTTAAAGTAAATTATATGCAGGGAGAAGTATATAGAAGAAAAAAACACATATGTTTTAAATTTTAAAAGAAAACAATTTTGAATTGTGCCAGTTTATTGCTATTACAGAATGAGTGCCTAATGAAAAGTTTATTCTAGATAATAACCTTTAAGCCTCTGAGAAGAAGAGCAGTGAGTTTTACTGGGAAAATACATTTCTTAAACAATCCCACAATCATTGCTACACATACCAGGTGCAAGAAAACATTAAGGAGGAAAAGAAAGAACTAGACATTAATGTTTTTTGTAAGTTAGCAGATTGTCAGATTCAGACACTGTCCATAACCATAATCAGACAATGCCATAAAGTCACTTCTTAATAACTAGTAGGATTTCATTTCAGAACTCTAATTATATGCTTTCACCCGACAGCCAATATGCTGTGTTAGGTTTTTTTTAGCACACTTTTATAAACTTTGAATTCACTTTTCACTTCTTTTTTTTTAAGAATAATAGTTAAGCAGTCATATTTGACAATTGAAGATCACAACACAAAAAATTGAATCTTTGCAAAGGCATTCTTTCTCTGATAGACTTACACCCTTTCACCCTACATTTATTATTAGCTAGAAAATACACATTTACCTCATGTTCTAAGCCATGCAAATAAAACCACTACTGAGAAGGGTGTGTGTACGTATGTGTGTGTATGTGTGTGTGTAAGTTCCCATATAATCTAGAAATACAATATAAGATGGAGTAGTTACAATGCAACAGCTTGCATATAGTAAAACAGTTATCAGTTGCTGCCTACTAAATGGTATCAACTATGTGTCTAGCACTTTGTATAAGTCATTTTATGATTTCATGGTGAAAACAACCTGTAAGGGAGTTAGTATTAACTAAGTGCTCAGATGAAGAAAGCAGGTTTCCTCAGTAAGTGGCAGAGCTCAAACTCAAGCCCTTGGCAATTGTCCCTGCCTAGGAGGTGCTTATCACTGCACATTTAAACTCAGTGAACATGCCATCTTTCATTTAACAGCAGCCACTTAAATTACAAGTGTCAAAAATAGTTACCCTATGAAAAGTGACCTTGTGTTTCTGAGTCAGCTAAAAGACAGTTTGAAGAAAGACCAAAACCTTAACCTTCATCCTGCAAACCCTGGCAAAAGTGGCAGGCTCTCCACCAGGGCAAGCATTCCTCTCTGCCGTCACTACCACACTGGGCTATGTGGCTCAAGTGTGGACACCCAACTCAAAAGATGGATTGTAGGAGGACTGAGTGTACGCTAGAACATTTAAATCAGACCTCGCTAAAGGCCCAGGAACAGCAACATGGGCAAGACAAAGAAAGTAATACAGACATTGAAGAGCTGGTTTGCAAGATCCCATCCCATTTGGGCTTAACCTAGCAAGCTGCTTGCCTTTGGTGGAAACCACCCTTCTCCCGCCTACTGTCAACACCCTTCACCTCCTCAAAGCCCAGGCACAAATGAGCAGGGCCCAGAGAAAGACAGGTCCATCTCCATGTTCTAATCTCTGAGCTAAGGATCTATCACATTTGCCTGGGGCATTAACAGCAAAAATGCCTACTCTCAGTCACTACAGCAGCCTGGACTCACCCCAAAGCCACTGTCCAAATGGTTCAGAACACTACACAGGATGCCACCCTCCATATTAGAGATGTGTGCAGTGTTCACACTGTGGCTTATGTACATGTAGAAGGAGCTGTCAAGCCCACACCCTTATAACTAAAGCTTGTCTCAATTACCTAACTTTTTAATTATATGTGAGCCATATTTTAATAAGATTATTCAAATTATAAACCAATCATAAATTGTAATTAAAATTGGATTCGAATTTTGTATATAGCAAGGCAAAGGAAAAGTTTTCATTTTCACTTAAAACTTTTAAAAACTGTTTTAAAGAAAATGAATTGCTGACTCTTTTCAGAAACAATGGCAGCTACTACTCCTGCTTCATAACAAAAGCAACAGCCACAGCAAAATAAATAAATAAAAATAAAAGAAAGTGTTTAAAGGAAAAGAAAAAGGGAAGCATACACATTGTATATCGTGAATGTTCAATAGAAATTAGATACATCATATGGTCATGCTAGAATATAAATAAAAATTACAGATCTCAGAGAAATCTACTGAGCAAAACTTTTTATACTATAAAATCCAACAGTCAGCGAAAACCACATTCCCAGATTGTAAAAAAAAAGTTATTTCGTTTCTATATTTTCAATGTGAAGCTGTCAGACTACCTTAGTTCCATATAAGAATTATTCCATTTTAACGGCAGACGCCCTTTTAGACACTAACATAATGTAAAAATGGCCCTAATACTTATCAAGAAGAGTGAATTATGGAACAAGCCATTGCCTAAAGAGTCACCTTTTAAAGAATTTGCTTACAACCCCATTAATCTACAATTCTGCAATACTTTTAAATCACATGTATTTGTAGGAATACAATTATTTCTATTTTGAATTTACAGCTCATGAAAGCACATTAGTTTCATCTGGTGCTCCTTCAGCTTCAGCGTCTGAAGAATGATATAGACATTACAACTATAGGTTCTAAAAATGACCTAATTCTTTTTCATACTTGACTGGCTTTACTGGTTTAAAGACATAAAACGTTTAACCTTGAATACTGCAGAATATCCTTTTATACACAAAGGGTGCACAGAGCTGGGCATGACACATTCTTTTCTGTCCCTCTCTCCCCTTTTTAACCCTGGTTGCTGGCTACCCAACTACCTGCTCTAATGTCCAGCTATCCTCAGCCTAGCTAAATGAGCTATTCCCTTTCAGCCCATGGCCTCTCCTCTTTCCTGAATTCTCCTTGAGTCTAGAATGGTGTGCTACTTTTGTTCCTTGTTCTGATGTTAAAATTAGAAGTTAGGAATTAAAGTTTACTTGCAGGGAGTACAAAGAGCATTTCAGCACAGGCCTCTCTAAGACCAGAACCATACATTCATAAGAAAGTTTGAAATGGCAGAGAAATACTTCAGAAATGCAACTTCCAAACACAGAGAAACTCTTGCTTCCCTGATTCATAAATTTTGCAGCAATGCAATTTAACATTTACTTCATTGAATTCTGGGAACATGATGTTCTGGCTAGTTGCTATGCAAGAATGATTCTTACAGTTGGCATCCTCACTACTTTTTGGAGTTTACTCCCAAAGAGACACAAGTTCATCACAGACAAACATATAGGTCAAGTTTATATGTCAGCAAATAAATATTTTAGAAAGCTATAACTAATTCCCATAGTGGGTGTTATTTCTAAAAATGAGAACAAGTTCTACCCTGTTTTGTTAACCAATACGTTTCTGTGTTACAGCTAGATACTGTAAATTGTGTCCACGTAATTCAGAACTCCATCTATTAAATATTACATGTGATAAACACACTTTAGGCACATAGCCACACCCTCCCCCTGCTCAATGTCTACACAGACACAACCATAGATCAGCTCTATAGTCCATGCAGACACATTTTTGTGGGCTACCTTACTCCATCGATATAAGATATAATTATCATTTCATTGGTCTAATTTGGTTTTTTGTCACATTTTATATCCACACCTACAGTTTCAGTTTGAAAGAGATTACAATGAAGACTGATAATGGCAATGACATAAAATAACCAGTTGGGCAACTTGGAGATAATATTATAAAAAAGTCATGGGTGTCTTGGTTGCATGTTATGAAGCCGTAGAAATGGTAAACTAAGAGGGAGATTAGCTTTAAAAATATATATATATATATATACACATACATATATATTTTTTTTTCTTGTTTTAAACTTTCCAAAGTAAAATATTATTTGCAAATAATAATTTTGGTACTAGGATTAATAGTGGATATTGAGACCATTTTAAACAGTTTCTGGCATAATTCAGCACCTTTATCACTAATCCTCCTTCATTGATCACAGCTGACTCTCACACTGTTTTTTCTCTACATGATTCATTAGAATTATTTGATAAGATCTCTTTGGACATTGCCTTGTAATTAAGAGCTCTTTAGAAATCATCTGTTATACTGAAGTCTAGTTTCTTAAACTCTCTGACCTCAGTTTCTATTATATATCTGTTATTTGAGGAGTCTAAATTTCATGAATTCCGCCTAAAAAAAAAATTGTAGGAATTTTTACCAATTACACTGAAAAGTAAAAGCTAGATATGACTGACTCCAAACTTTTTCTACTGTACCATACTGTCTTTTTAACACATTAACTGCCAAGTAAGTTGTATTTAACATATGCTAGTTTTGAGCCTGGGGCCTCATGAAGCAAAACCTGGGCAAAACCCTGCAGTTGGTTCATGAAAATCTTACTTGTTGATGTTCTTATTGTTACAATTAATATTGACAATTTAATTCTAAAAATGTGGATTAAATGAATGGAAGTCAATGACAAATTTTTCATTAAATTGGAAAGGATTGTTTTGTTTTCAAAGTTTTTATTCTATTTTCATAACAAAACACCATGGCCCTAAGGAAAAATTTTTTTTCTTCTAATGTGGCAGTCAATGTGTTAATGTAATAATAATAGCAGTAATTCCATCATAAGAATATTAAGTAACCCCTATCAAACACTCCCTTAGACTTTATTATACTTTCTCACTTAATCTTCCCATTAATTATACAAGATAGGTACCATTATTATCATCCCCATTTTATTTTTCTTCCAGGTTAAAAAGTCAAGTAATTTGCCCCAAATCACACAGCCAGTCTTTGCTCTTACCCCCTGCCCCATCTCATTCTTTCTTCACCTGCTTTTCAGTTTTGGGCAACAAAAGCCTGCCATGGTGATGCAAAAGGCAGGGTCTTGAAGATCTACATTTCAATCCCCATAACTAGCTATGTGATCTTAAGGATGCCACTTAACTGACCTATCCCTCAATTTCCTGATCTATAAAATAAGTTTTACGCAGTTTCAAATCAGGTAATATACATGAAAAGGCTTTATAAATTACAAGATATACATATATATGATATTACCACAATTATATACAAAGGATTATCTTCCCTCTTTTGTTTATTAACTTTGAAGATTAACAGCAATTATTGGAAAACTTCTCTTATAATTAAATGGGAAATTTCTCTCTGTGGACTCACTCTTTACTGCCATCTTTTATCCCAACTCTGTGAACCTCCATTCCTCAATCACCAGCAGTCAAAAGAAAAATAAAAGAAACAGAAAAAGAGACTGTCAGAAATGTAAAATGACGTTGGCGTTTTTTATAATAATCACTATCACTTGGGAAGAGATCACCTGTGTTAAGCAGACTCATTAAGAAATTTAATCTTTCCCAGTTAAAGACATAATGAATAGTTACTTTTTAAAATCAAATATATTTTGCAAAGACCAGGTGAAAATTGCTTTTTAATCAACTCCAGCAGCTTGCATTTTCCAAAGACAGCTGTAGCAATATCTCATCCCATCTCCCATCTCTTGCCACTGCTCCATCAAGAGACCAAATCTGTTTCTGTGCACCCTAAATATGAGTGGAGCCTGTGGACTCTTCGACCAATAGAATATGGAAGAAGTGATGCTGTGCTTGTTCTGGGTTTAGCCTTTAACTGGCCCAACAGCTTCCACTTGCTGCCTCTTGGAAAGCTTGCAATTGAACACCCAGTTTTTGGATGCTTCTTCTAGAAAATTAGGCTTCATTCTCTGAGAAGCCCAAGCCACTCGGAGTAGGCTGAAATAGGCATTCCAGTCAATAGTGCCAGCTAAGCTTCCAATTGTCAGCCAGCTACTACTGCCAGGCATATGAGTGCACCATCTTGGATGTCCCACCCAGTGCAGCTTTCATCCGATTGCAGCTACAACCAAAACCTAACTGTGAAAACATGGAAGAAACTAAGATAGAGCTACCCAGCTCAGAACTTAGCCTACAAAAACATTTTAGATAAGAATAAATAATTGTTTTGAGCCACTAAGTGTTGGGGTAGTTTGTTGCACAGCAATAGATAATCAGAACACCAGCTGATATGCTGCATGACTTTTCCAACTGTAATTGTCCTTTGTTGCTTCCTGTGATCCATTAACACAATTTGACTAAAACCAACACGATTTTTAAACAAACTCCTTTAGTGGTTTCATCATATTGATGCTATGTGTTTTTAAAATTCTACAAACTAATTTTAAAAGTGAAGATTTTTTTTCATGTGTTTTGCAACTTACTATGGAAATCAATTCTTAGGAAAAGATGGAATTTGCATGTGAAGACTGAAAATATAAATTTTTATTCAATTATTTGTGTGAGGATTTGGGGATCTAATTTGAATGTATTTTAAAAAGTAACAATTGTAAAGACTCAGATTATCAAATATCAGTTCTCTTACATTTCAAATAATCATATCAGGTATATTGTAGCCAGGTATTTGCAACCAATTTCCTCTTTTCTGAGGATCATTTTGCTCCCAAATGAAAAACACATTTCTTCTTTTTTATAATTATAAAAGCGATACACACTAATTATTGAAAATTCCAGCATAGACTGTGAACAAAGTAGAGGTAAGAGTCCTCTAACTAGTCACATCCAAAGCTAGTGCTAAATAGCCAAAGGTCATTGGCAAGTTACTTTATCTCTCTTTAATGCTGCTACATCTATAAAATGAAGATAATAATAATAGTTTATAAGCCTACTGTGGAATTATACAAAAGACAAACCACAAAGCATTTAGAACAAAGTCTGGGATACAGTAAGTATTCAATACATTTTAGTTTTAATTAGTAACAGTTTGATATATAAGCATGTTTCCTCCTGGATTCTATTCTAAGGATTTGTAATTACATGTATGCATCTTTAATGAAAATGTATAGAATTATAAATGCTAGTTTTCAAGCCCATTTTTGAACTCTGTACTGTATAATGTGGACATAGTTTCATAACAATATATAGAAATATATCTTTCATTTTTATAATCACATTGTGTTCTAATTTATTAATGGTAAAATATACGTGAAAAATAATGGGAAAAATGATCCTAATAAAATGGAGGATCATTTGGAGCAGCAAAATTGGAGACTTTGGCTCATACAGATCAGAACATCTGTGCTTATCATCATATGGGAAGTACTCTACTGATTCTAAATCTTCGTAGACACTAAGAGACTGCTAATCTACATACATATAACAAATACTGATAAAACTAGTAAAAGGACTACAACAAGTAGAAAAACCTAAAACCTAAAAATCCTATAATATTATAAGGATTAGATCTCTTAAACAACTGAGTTCAAAATTCTGAGTGTCTACATTAAGATTAAGCTTGGCACATTTTTTTATTTTAATTTTATTATGTCAGTTAAATTTTTAATCAAAAACTAAGTATTAAATTCCAAATACACATGCATATCTGAAGACAGATTTGGGTAAAAGAAATAAAATCATAGATACTAAGAAACTGCGTGAAATGGAGGGACATTAGCACACTATCTTTGAGCTGAGTTAAAGGATAAAATGTCATAGAGAGTATTAATCTGTGTAACCCCAAGTAAATTCCACCCAGCAGGACCAAACTGCCTGTCCTGTCTCTTCTTCAATCCATGAAGGCAGGATTTTTGAACACTAGTAGTGCCAACGCCAAAGGGGTTTGTCTTGATGAGAGAGAAGAAGGGAAAGATTTGCTTCTAAGAGTCTCATTAGCCCCTGGTCTCAATTTGCCCCCAAATAAATATAAAACCCTTGTAAAAATGTCAAGCTTACCACAAAAACACAGCTCCAAAGTAAGTGTCCCAGCCCTGACCTTTCATCCAGGCTGTCACACTTAAGCTCCTCCATCTGTCAATTCTGGAGTCCCCACTGATGACTACTATTAAATAGATATTTTGACAATTTTTGCATAATAGATCTTTTACGTGAAGTCATTTGCAGGTACATATAAAACGTCTTAACAGAAGCTTCTGAATTCTCAATATTATATGAGGTATTCTCTTTCTAGATGTGTTATAGACAAAGACATATAAATAAAATATATTCCAGGCTGAACTACAGCCCTGGAAAGAAGTCCGTGCCCTAAACCTTAGAACCTGTGAATATGTTACCTTACATGGAAAAAGCGACTCTGCAGATGTCTAGCTTTTAACTGGTTAAAAAATAAGACAAAAGTTTCTAGAGCAAATTTTTATTGTTATTACTGAAAAAAAAAGGCTTGAATAGGGTTCATGAAGAGTTCATGGTTTATATATTTGATAGCTTTATGATTCCTCATATTGAGCCCCAGAAAAAAAACAGCATTACCTGCCTAGTTCAAGACATGCAGAGGAAAAAAGGTGCTCTCTTTGGTCAGGCTCATTCTTAAGAGGTAAAAAGGAGAAACTGAGTCAAGAATTCCCAAAATATTGTCTTGATTTTACCAACCAAATGAAACACACTGTCTCCCCGGGGGCATGGTAACCACTAGCATGTAGCAGGGTCAGGAGTGTTCTACTTACCTAACTCCCAGACATGGAAGGAAACATTAGAAAAGGGAAAGAAAAACATCCCCCTAATAACGATCTTCTGAGATTGTTGCCAATGGACCTTCTATTCAGTCCTTATGATTCTTTATTTTTTATGAACTCAATATTTAATTGTCAAGATAAAGGACATGTTTGTAAGATGTGCTTCCTAAGAGAGTCTGACCTGTTGCTCTTTTTAGCTGCTCATGTGGGGACCTTTTCTATCTTTCCTAATGTCTAGTTAAGAACGGTTACATCTTCACATTACCCTGGGAGACAATTAATTACATTTTTTTTTCAGACCTTTCATTTCTAGTTAGTTTCCAACACCCTTCCTGAAAATGCTCAGAAATTTTTTTGGTCTTCTCAACAGTAACATGTTAAGCTAATGCCTATAGGGAACAATGAAAATGCCCCCTATAGCTCTTTAATGAATCGTAACTCCTAGTTGAGACCCATCCATCATCTTGCAAATATCATCTGGATTAATTCTTCCTAAAATGCCTTGCCTACCACCCACACTGAAACTTCTACCATTTCATACAATGTAATTTCATCTCCATGCACTGCATCACCACAGATCAAACTTTTACTATATGCACAAGCTTCCTATGATCTTACCGTTCAATTCCCTGAACTTTGGCAAAAAGATCAGATAAGACAAATTCCAGACGTAGTTTTTGTTATATATTAGTTTCCTATTGCTGAATCATGAGATTGCACGAATTAGCAGCTTTAGACAATGCCCCTTCATTGGCTCGCAGTTCTGTAAGTCAGAAGTCTGGGCAGGGTGTGGCTAGGTTCTCTGCTCAGGGTCTTATGAAGCTGAAATCAAGCTATCACCCCTGGACTGTAGTTCTCAGCTGGGCTCAGGTCCTCTTCCACACCCACTGATTAATGGCAGAATTCATTTCCATTGTGGCTATGGCTGTGGGACTGTGTCCCCACTTTGCTACGGCTCTCTGTTCAGCACCGCATTCAGCTCCCAGCAGCTTCTCTCCTTACCAGCCGTTCAAACATGGATGTTTGCTTTCTTCCAAGCCAGCAAGAACACATTTGACTTCCTCTCCTGTGACCAGCCAGAGAAAAATCACTCCTTTTAAAAGTCTCATGGGATTACATTAAGCACACCTAGATAATCTCCCTTTTTTAAAGTCAGCTGTGCCACATAACTTAAACTAACTGTGGAAGTCTAAGCCCATCATTTTCACAGTCACTGGAATTATGCAGAGTGTGTACACCAGGGGCATGAAATCCTGGAGACCATTATGGAATTCTGCCTAGGAAAGCCATTAATGATTTCTAGCCAGACAAATGCCCAATTATTCTGATATTTTTTTTAATTTTTGAATTGCCTCCTTATCTTTGTAAAACACCATCCAGATTGAACTGTCGTTCAATTTTTAAAGCCTTCTAAAACCTCTGATAAACATCTTTTAAAATTTTTCAGAAAGTCTAAATGAATTAGTGAAATAAACAGGGTACTATGAACCAGAGAGACCTGGCCAAGTCTCTGAATTCCACTTAATAGCCTTTAGACTTTAGCCAGTAAGCAAGGTAACTGTGGAGCTGTTTTAGTCTGTTTCTTCTATAAGATAGAGACAATAATTCATATACCTAGAAAATATTTAATGAGTATATTAAAATTCTTACCACAATGTCCCAGAGTGGTTAGCTAACAATTTTTGTCCTGTGTTTTTATTTCTCTTTTCTTTTCATTTTGGTCCTGTTTGGCTTTTATTTAAATGCAAAAATATCCAACAGATGAAACAGACTAGATTTTGCCTTACAGAAAAATGTTACTCTTCCACCAAGAAGAATTTTCCATTAGTCTCAATGAGCTTTAGTATCCTAACAATTTATTACCAACGCCAACAGCTTGCCTGGTATGGAAGAGCTGCTGTAATCTGTTCTCTCTCAAATGCTTATTATGGGAATCATATGAACCCAAGCATTGATCATTAAAATAATAAATTACATACCTGGGGCACCAGCACCATACCTTGAGTACTTTAAATATTGATTATGGGAAGTGATTTATTTATATTGTTTTTGTCCAGTGCATTAAATGTATTCTACTTATATAATTTCATTCTAAAACTCTCCCATATTTAATAGAATAAATTTTAGCTGAGTTTCCTTTCTACCATGAGTATATCTTCAGTGATCAAATTTGTTTCCTAGTTCACCTCTTCTGCTTTTTTTTTTTAATCTTCCAATGGCTCATCATTTTAATTAATGGCTAAGAAATTCTTTTCAAATGCCCTTCAAATCATTTTTGGCTTAAATTTTACTTTACGCTTAACCTTCAACTCTTTCTAAGTCCTTTGATTCTCTTTCACAATTTCTTCATTTCAAAAAAAGCCTTAACTTTTTATTTATTTTTTCATTCATGTGTATAATTTTGCCACTTCATCATGAATGATTTGTGGTCAAGTTATTTTCTTGGAAATACATTGTGATGCTTTGAAATTACTTTGAGGTTTCGTGGGGTAATAATGAGTGATTTTTTAAAAATATGTTTTAAATCTTCAATAGTTTTTGCTGCTTCTTTGTTTTATTTTCTATCATTAACACTCCCCTTCTGGTGAATATTTTTTAGTTCCCCTCACTTTCACTAAAATGTTGAATTTGATCATGGCAAATTACCCATTTAGTAATTTATCATTCTTCTTGACCACTGCACAAAACTAAATCTATTATATTTCATCCCCCTGGAAGTTCTAAAAGAATTAAATCTTGGAAAGTCATTTGTCTTATCCAAATATCTGACACCCACATTTTGCCCCGATTAAGATTCCTGCCAATCTATGTGGATATAAATGTAGTGCCATATTATTATTATCTGGTTCTTTTGGCTTTGTCTAATATACCCAGCTGATTCTCATTATTTTAATATTTTGCTACATTTTTATTCTTTAAATACAAAATATCTACTTACCAACATTCCATTTACTTCCCTTGTCTAGTAATACTTTTATCCTGTGTGATTTAAAATGTAAATAATTTGGAACACTCAAATTGGGTAATGTGAGGAGAGTTAATGAAAATACTACTAATATTTACAAACATTCAGAGAGGGTTTAAGAGAAACAACAAGGAATGGTGCTGTGTCCCAGAAGCAGTAACAGTGGGTGGAGAGCCATTCGAAGGGAAAAGCAGAAGGAATGACTATGACTGGGACCCTGAAACACAGCTTTGCGCTGAGGATAACAGAAACTGTGAACTTTAGTGAAAGATGCAACCAACCCACTGTAATCCCACAGGGTTGGAGACAGGGGAATAAATATCCCAACATCACTCCCTTCCCTCCCTCCAGTTTCTTGCTGGAAATCTCCACTGGCTGCAACCCAACTGGCATTCAGAAAATAAGGAAATCCTTGCAACATCTTCTCTCTATTCTGAGCAGGAGTAGAAGGATGGAAAGTGAACATGGAAGGGCAAACTGAAGCAACAGAAATGCTCTGGTATTTATACTCCCGTC
Source organism: Lepilemur ruficaudatus (assembly GCA_963574885.1). NCBI lineage: Eukaryota > Metazoa > Chordata > Mammalia > Primates > Lepilemuridae > Lepilemur > Lepilemur ruficaudatus. The sequence goes on along the minus strand of CAUYRT010050810.1, from coordinate 39,069 downwards.
TCAATTCCTTCCTAGGAGGTTGCAGCTTAGGAGCAATGTGTGCCACTGTTCAATTATTTTTCCTGAAGCCAGGCTCTGAAATGCCATTCAATGCCCCTGTATTTTGCCAAGCATTCCATAGCACCTTGGCTTCTGAAATTCATTTGGAAATATCTATGCATTTCCCATTAGGATGCAAGTTGATTCACCTCTCTGGGAAGCCTTCCATAAAATCCACACAGAGGCTCTGAAATACTTGCCGTTTCTCAGGTGCAGTTCTTAGAAACAGCAGCATCTTAAAAAATATCAATGAAACAAATCAGTGTCTTCCTGTCAACTGAAATGTTGGTGCAGGGCCATCTTACTATATTTTCCCAGCAATGTTACTAGATGACCAAATGTTGGCTCTTTCCTTATTTATATTAGCATTGATGCTATAATATTATCTGCTTTCTTTGTCCCTGGCAATTTACAATGATGATAAGGAAAAGGAATCTACGAAATTAATTCTTTTCATCTAAAGAGTTTTAATCTAGGAAATTAATTCTTCTCATCTTAAAAGTTTTAATCTCTTTCTTCTCAAATATAATATATGATAGGTCAGCTTTGCTAGTGGTTTTCTAATGTCTGTTGTAATCTCACCAGTATTTTCATTCTAATTTTTTCAGTTCTTCCTTACTGTTTGAAGAGTTATAAAAGTCACCACTGACATCAGAAAGTCTCTCCCAGTGGCTTTTTATAGTGCCTGAAATTTCCATCTTTAGAGAAACTTCTGTGATATAGGATTTTATCTCAAGAAAGTTCTTATTAAGTGGACTTAGCTTACCTAAGAAAGATAATATGTTGACACATTCACTGGTCAGCTTAAAGTCATCAGGCAAAAATAAGGAGCCATTGGTGTTTCAATGAAAGTTCCTGTTTAGAAACGCTAAAGGCTTAACCTTCAGCTGCTGGAATTAACCCCAGCTTTTATATCCAACATATTTCTGGTGATGGGTAAAAGCAGAGGAGCATAGAGATTACCTATAAAAATTCTCATACCCAAAGCTGAGATTTATTCTCTTATCTGAAAATGAAGCCCCATGTATCTCTGAAGTCAGGAAGTATTTAAGCAAGACTCATAGATAAATATTTGGACTGGTAAATTTTTATAAGGAATGACACTCAGGAAACGTTCAGAACTAGAGGCAAGGTCTAGGGAGGCAACTGTATCTACAAGCTAATAGGACCAGAAATATGGGTAGGCAGTCAGGTGTTTGCAAGGAAAATGAGTATACTACAGGCACATTTTGCCCCCCTCTCCAATAAAAAAGAAAGATTAGGGACTGTCTTTCAGTCAAGGACTTACTGACTATAGAACTCAAAATTATTCTTTCATGTTTTCTTTATGATAATGACAACTCACACTTTCTCAATGTACAAGGCAGTATTTTAAGCTTTTTATACATGTTGGCTCATTAAATCCTCTCAATAATTCCATGAGATGGGTAAGCATTATCATCCCCATTTTACAGATGGGGAAAATCTGAGTCTCATACCAGTTAAGTAACTTATTCTAAGATCAAACACCGGGAAGTGGCAGACCTAGGAATCAGCCCCTGACAATCGGATGCAGAGGCTTCAGGCTTAACCACGACACACACAGCCTCTCATGGACACAGAATACATCCTGCCACTCAGATAAATGTATGCTGCTGTGTGAACAAATCATCTTTCTCTGTGGTCCCAGTGTATAGATTGTAGTAGTCACTATCCTGTAACTTAGAAAAGACACTAGGCTAGGTCATGAATCCTGATACGGATAGGACACAAAAGCAACAATAAACGTGGTCTGTGGGAATTTGAAATGAACATCTCTCCTTCTTGCTGTGCAGCCACCTTTGGAAAACTACATCCAGGGCAAGATGAGGCATTGCAAAGCAATCCCTGCCACCAGGCATCTGCGGCAGGCCCATGCCTCTGGCAGCCGTAGGGAACAGGGAACATCTGCGGTAGCCATATGCCCCAAGGCCTGGTGTCACAGCCTGGGAGAAGTGTGTTCCCCGCTAAAGCTGGACCGTGCTAAATCTGAGACCACCAAGAGGAAGAAAAAGCCCTATTGCCACTAGTTTTCCAGGACATCCTTTCTTCTCCCTCTGCTACTCCGTAAAAACAGTGTTGGCATTTAAAGAAAACAAAAATACCAAGTTACAATGGCCAAACAGAATAGGAATTTTTGTGAGTGGAAGGGAGGGCTGGGCTACCTAGAGAAATACCTTCACTCTCGTCTTTTACTGCTTCTATCACTTTGTCCCTGACATACCTAAAGAGCCTAATATACACCTCAATAAGTTCTCCATACCCATTGCAGAGGACTCTCAGAAGAGTTCTCAGCCACTTTCAGTAATTTGTTGTTGTTTTAAAATGTGCCTTTTCTATGTTGGATGAGGTAGAGAATCCTGAAGATGTGTGCTGCTGTCGAGCTATGGAACAATATAGATGGAGCTGTGTGTGACGTAGGTCCCTCGTACCACCTATGCATAGGTACAAACAAGTGCCTCACTGGGTTGTGTGAAGACCTTGGCATATTTAGATCATCTAGATCAGAATCCTGACTCTCCTATAGACGAGCTGTGTGACTTGGGGGAAATCACTTATTCTTTTCCTGTCTCAAGACCCACTTATATAAAATGAGGATATTTAGTGTGCATACTTCCTTAAGGTTCTCATGAGGATCACACGCAAAGGACTGAAAAGCATGTAAAGGGTTAAGCATAATAACTAGCACGGAACAACTGTTTAATAAAAGTTAGCTATGATCAAAATCAGAAGTACTAGGCCTGGGGGCAATTAAATATGTTGTCCTGGAAGAGGCCACACAACAGTCACTTTGCCGTGGAGTCACCATGTTTCTTCGTTGTTCACGCTTTCCCTCAGCCTGCAGTGTGGCTCCTCCCACTGTCTACTTGTCACCATCATTGAGGAACTAGCTTCCTTCATGAAATCTTCCAAGTCCCTCAGAGGAATTACTTGTCCTCTCGCCAGACACTCCATCACACTCCCATGAGTGGATTCCTTTTGTTTGGTTGTTTTATTGTTTGTTTGTTTTCATTTTTTAATAAAAGATCCCTGTTTTTAGTCATGTTTGTAAATTCTACAATTTCTGGTACCTTGTACACAGTAGGTACCCAACACATTCTTCTTAAATTGTATTAATTGAAAATATATCTCACTCATTCTAAGATATGAAATAGATTCACATCATTTGTAACTTTTGCCCTTGCTCCAAAGTAGCAAACATAGCGAGAACAAAATGTATGGTTCCTTTTGACAACCACACACACACCATGAACAAAGCATGCCATGCATGTAGCCATGTACTGCCTCAGTGAGCTACGGCATCCACACAGTCGGGGCCTGGCCCCAGGATTCTCATTGTGTTTTGACCTTGGCAATGGTGTGCACATACCATGGCAACGTGCAGATTTGCTCGTATTCTGAGTTAGCTCAATCAGTTCGATGTTAATGCAATTTGACTGAACAAATGGCAGTTTAGTGTGTGGGGGGTTGCTGCTTTAAGTATTTTGAGGCTTGGAAACATTAATATGTCTTGTGAAAAAAAAAATTTAACCAAATGTTTCCCTGAGTATCAAATAATGCAAAGTATTAAAAATTGTCACTAACATACCACAAACTTCCTGATCATAAATGTAGTAGACCCAATTTGCCTGGAGACTGAGTGCAACATAGTGAATCAGCCTCAACTTGTTCTAACACTCACATTTCCTGCTACATTAACTCAATCCACAAAGTTCCAAAATTAAATGGAAACCTGAGCTGAGAAGTGGGTAATCCTCATAGTGCATTTTAAGAGACTACAGCTGATTTATGTGTAAGAGTTTTTCTTCCTAATTTCAATCACCAGATAATTTATCCATGGTTTATCAAATATAAAAAAGAGCTGAACCTGCTCTTTCCAACAATCAAGTTTACAACTATGAAGAGAACCTAACACCTAAGCAGAAATGCTAGCATAGAATATGTCAACGGAAAGGAGTGATAGTCACCAAATAATTATAAATTCACATATACCCATAGTTTGAAAAGGAACGACTCCTGAGGAAACACTGTCAAAAATATTTCCTTGAATATGCCAGAGTTTTCTCATAAAATTTCTGGTGCAGAATATTAATGGATTATTGAATTAGGGCTGGCTTTGATGTTATAAGACCTGATCTCTGTTAAGGAGTATGAATTGGTCCTGGGATATGAGAACCTATCATATTTTATTTAGCAATAACCTTTTAACTTAGAACAAGTTTATGAGAAAATCATTGCTGCAAGATAAGTGATCAAATATGGCAATGCTATTTTAATCGGATTTTTGAAAGCTCAGACCAGAACCACAATACCAAGCAAAATATACTGAATGGGTGACAGTGACCTTTGGCATTCCCTTTCCTTTCCTGGCTCAGCCCGTTGTTCCCTGTCCTTTGTCCCTCTCCAATAAGCACTTAGGTGACCTACGATATTTACTTTCCTCTCTCTCAGAAGGGTGTCTTTGAAACAGGGAGGGAGCATGACACAATTCAATGTTTCTCAAAGACATTCCAAGGAGCTAGATGTTATCACAAATTTCCCTAAAATAGGACTTCAGAGTCCAGTAAATTTGGAAAATGCTACATAGAACAAAGTAAATTTGGTTGTTTTTGCAGAATTTCTCAAAACCTCTATTACCCTAATGTGCACTGAGCATCTCCTAAAGGAGGACATTTCCTAAATTGGATTAATTACAACAAGCCCTTTCCAGTAACATCTATTAACAACTCACTCTTTGGGAAACACTAATGCACGGGAAAGAGTGAATGCTGGACAGGTCTGAGTTCCAACCGTGGTTCTGCTACTTGCTTGAGAAGTTTCTCTAAGACAAAGTTTCCTCATGAGAAACACGTACCACATAGAAGATATTCAGAAAATAGGGGCCGTGATTTAATTATTTAATTACGCAGCTGTTAATGCTTGTAGTAATAATAATATGTAGGGAACCAAGGAGCAGATTAAGATTAGAGCACTCCTGTTCTTTGAAATATCAGCTTAGAAAGCCCTAAGCTAATTTTTTTTAAAAAAAAAAAAAAAAAGAAGAAGAAGAAGAGTAAATGAGAAATGATCATGAGCCAGAATAGGACAGAATAGATTAAAAAGAAATGCAAATCAGGGGATAGGCTGGGCAAGAAAATAGTGCCTCCGTGCCTCCCAATTGGCAGGAGAAGGGAATTCTGCCTGAGCCAGGAGTGCTGCAGAAATGGGCAAGACGGGGAAAGAGACAGGAAGAGTTTGAATTTTCAGGCCTTAGCTTATAAAACATAAAAATCTCTTAGACTACACCTGATTCAAAAATCATGGAATTTAGAATCTTGGCAAGATGAAGGAATTGGAACCCAAACATTCTGTCCTAATCACAGAAAGGACACAAAGTGCCCCAAGACCAGGAGCGAAGAAAAACTATATGTATGGCTCACTTTACATCTGCATAATGGGGATGATAATGGTACCATCGTCATTAAGTTTTCATAAGAATGTAAGTTATATTATACTAAGTCATGTAAAGACCTCAAAACAGTGGCTGGCACCTAATAAATGTTAGCTATTCGCATTACCTTTCTTCCTAAAATGTGTTTTCAAATCCCAATCATGGAACCTAGAGCAAGTCCAGAAATACTGATTCTTTCACACATTTCTACTACATACCAAATTCTACTGACTATGAAGCTTGCCCAGTGGAGCCGAGTTCTGCTGTCATAAAAAATATCTGGTATACAGTGTGCTTTTTAAAGGCAATGGGACAATCCACAGGGACAGGAGAAATATAAAAAATAAACCAAGGGTCTCCTCCTCACTGAAAAGTTAAAGAGATATATTTTAGTCTTTACTTGATAAAAGGGCCTTCTTCTGCGAAGTCCCCACCCACACTCTAATTGCTACTTGATGTACCTTCTCCTTTGAAGACAAGAGGATTAACCTGTTGAGTTCCTCTCAAGCTCCTTAAAAGTTGAAGGATTCAATTGAATCATTGAATCTTTGGAGGAAGTTTATCCACTGCTTCAAGTTGAGAAACTGATTTTTCCCACCCCAGTTAATAATAATACTCATTTATTGCTCATATCCAATATGCCAGGTTCCTGGCTAAATACTTTACATGTATTACCTTATTTCACCTTCCTGACTACACTAGGATGTAGGGGACTCTCTCTTTCTCCATTTTACAGATGAGGAATCTGAGTTTTGGGAAGATTAAGTAACCTGCCCAGGGTCATTCACTGCATAATGGCAGAGCCACATCTGTCCAATTCTAGGGGCTACACAAAGCTACACATCCAAGAAATGTATTGCTCAATGGCACTGCCTTGCCATTTTCTGAATGTTTAAAATCATTTTAAGTAAGAAGCAATTAAAAGTAAATCATTCATGCTAGTGGCATCTCAGACAGTGCCAACGCTACCACACAGCAGAACATGAACGTGACAATTAGGTTTGTCTACATTAGATTATTTCCTCATTTTTCAAATGACAGGCAAATATATATTAAGATAACCTCTCCTGGAAATTCCGAGAGCATAATTCTAGTCCCATGTTACTCCATCAACTATATTAATAATCTAAATATGTTCATGTTTGTTATAATTTAATTTTGTTGGTGATTGTATATTAAATCTGTATATATCAGTGATTTCTATGCTAAGGACGTTTCTTTTGTATTATCAGATACACTGCCAGCTTTTTGCCAGCTCAGTCCTTTTGTTTATAATGCTAGTATAAAGCATTTTTATTAGTTCACATGAGTTCTTCCAATTTGTTTTTAGTAGGCTCCTTTAGTCTTAACCAGGTGACTGGAAAAACTGAGAGAAATGGGCGAGCCTTCTATTGATGGCCACTCGCCTCCCACAAACAGTTAAGTTGGACCCACTCTATCAGACTAAACAGACTATACCTAGACATTGAAACTGGCTACTCCATTTATTCTTGTTGACATGATTTTGTGTAAGAATTATTAACTACTCTTTCTAATTGTGCCTCTGTCTCTTCAATCAAATAAATAGCTCCTTTATCTTTTGAATTTACTTGTCTTAAGACATCACTAGCACCTAACATAGTCCATGTGTTAGTACCCTGTACACTAAAATACTTCTTCTGAACATGTTCCCATACTTAGAACAGTCCTCTACATCCCGAACACAAAAAGACTGAATTCCAAGGACACAGAAGACCATCAGGACATGACCTCCTACTGCTCTAGCCTCATCCATCACTCCCCACATAATACTATACATTCTAGTATACTATCAGTCCATTGAAACCAAGTTGCTTAACAAACTAACGTAGGTATTTCATGTGTCCATGTCTTTACTTCAGCCAAGAACATCCTTTGAAAATATATGCCAGGACCTGTCCCATCCCTGCATAATCCATCCAGTGGCTTCCCGTTGTCAGCCCAGGTCATTACAAAGCCACAAAGCACTACTTCCTATGCCACCCTCCCCACTCCCCTGCTCTGTTACCTCTGCAACCTGGATCTCAATCCACTTTCCCCTCAGCTTAGTATGTTTCAGTCACACTGGTCACCTGCGTTAGTGTGCTTCAGCCTCAAGGGCCTGTCATAGTCTGTGGGGTTGCCTAAATGCCACGTGTTCTGTGGCTTAAACACTAGAAATTTGTGTTCTCAAGATTGGAGGCAAGAAGTTCAAGATCAAGGTGCCAGCTGGGGTGGTGTCTGGGGAGACTTCTCTTCCTGGCTTGCAGATGGCTGCCTTCTTGCTGTGTCCTCACATGGCCTTTCCTGTGTGCCTGTGCACTCCTGTGTTTCTTCGTCTTCTTGTGAGGACAAAGTCCTATTAGATTAAGGCCCCGCCCTTATGAGATCATTTAACCTTATTTACTTCCTTAAAGGCCCTGTCTTCAAAGACAGTCACATCAGAAGTTAGGGTTTCAACATATGCATTCTGGGGGAACACAGTTCAGTCTGTAGCAGGGCTTTTCCATGTGTCGTTATCACTCTCCCCAGATAGCCTCATGACTCACTGCTCATTTTCCTCGATTCTTTACTAAAATGAGACCTCTTCAGCAAGGCCTTTCCCATTCTACCAAAAGTTACAAACTTTCCCCTCACTATCCCCTTTCTTTGTTTTCTTGATGACATTCTGTGATGATATCAGCATTTAATCTACTTTGCATTTTATTTATTTGTTTCATCTCTCCCACCTCCGCTAGATTGTACACTACAGGATGGCCAGGATTTGGGTCTGTTTTGTTCCCTGCTAAAGCCCTGGTGCCTGGCATATAGTGGGTTCGTAGTAATCAGTTGTTAAAGTGAAATTGGTTTGAATTGTGCATGTGTTTTTTCTCCATGTAACTTCCTTCTTCTCCAAATTTACTCCTACTCAGCCTTAAAAAATTAGGTGCAATATTTCCTGGCCTTTTACAAAAATAACTCTCTGGGCATATCCAGTTTCTATACTTACCACAGTATATTAAAATGTTCCCTCCTCTTGAGCTACCATTTATTTAGTACCTACTATGAGCTAGGCATTGTACTCTGGAGGTATCCTGTCATTTACTGCTCAAAATTTAAAATATAAATACTATTGTCTACAGAGAAAGAAGTCAGAACAGAGAGGAGCTAAATAACTTGTTAATTTTAGAAACCAGATCTCTCTCTGACCCCAAAGGGCATCTTTTTAAAACAACAGGCTATTGCCCACCAGTGTCACAAATGCTGCTCTCACCTGGGTCCTGGGTCACCTCTTGTGGACAAATTTCTATGAATTATCTCACTGTCAGAGAGAAGTAAAGAAGTTATTAGTAAATAAGCAAATATTTACTGAGCTCCCATTATGTATTGAGGCCTATGTGCAAAGATTGATAACATCTTGTCTTTGGGGAGCTTACAGTTTAGTTATGAACATAATATAACATGGAATATTTTCTATTTTCTATTATTTTGAAAACCTTGTGATGAAACTGGAAGTGGCTTATGAGTGAGGATTAAATCTCTGTTGTGTTTACTATTCTTATTAGGAGTATGATAGTATTTGTTAAAAAATAATAATAATAATCATAAGCAAAAGGATAAATGAAGTCAGGCAAACTCTCCAATCATAGAAATTTCTCTAATCCTGTTCCAGGACTCCATTGTGGTCCTCTCCTGTTCTTTAGATCACAACTTGTCTGATGGGGATATTGACATCGGCAGGCAGTTGTATTGTGTGAATTCAAAGATATCTGTAATGTTTTATCTACACAACCAAAATATTTCTGCTTCATAGAGGTCACATTGGAGCTCATCTTGGGTTAATTGTTATTTTTCACTGACCCCTTAGAAAAATTCTCCTGGAAGAAGTAATCAATTATGTCATTAACAGTTCTATAAAAAAATTTCTATTTCTCATGACCCTCATCCTTGACAGGAGGGAGTTCATACTATTTCACCACGGAGGCCTAGAGACAGCAGTGGAAGATGGAAGAGGCTGTGAAGAAAGAAATAAAAAGAAGCATTAGATACAGAAAAGCCAAGTGTAAATTTTGCTTGCTTCTCACTTGTGCTTCTGCCTGGGTAACTTTCTCCTTCTGCAGTGAAACAATCCCCTTTGTTTTTCTAACAAGCGTTTCAATTCAAGATGAACAATGCTGCTGCTTTGATAAGGGCTCTGTGGCCTGAGGTTACTGGGTTTTGTTTTTCTTCCAGGGCAGGTCTCTACTGATATTTTTTAATCTTCAAAGGGCCTCCCAGTCTACTGGAAAGAAAGGAATAAAAACTCCCAGGCATTCACTAAACCCATCAGTTCAGAGAAGAATAATCTCCGTTTGCTGCCCCAAAATATGAATAAACAGCGTAGCTGATGATTCCAAGAACGGTGAAGGGTTGGAGGCAATTGCACAGATTGGCTTGAGAGATAATGTGCCCTTCTGGAGACCCTCCAACAATAGGCCAAAATAACAGCTCACGTTACTGAGTTTTGCTCTATGCCTAGTACTGTTCTGAGAGCTTTATGTGCCAGTGAGATCTCTTAAGCAGTGTGAAACTTGCGGTGTGATCAAAATGCAGCTTACTTTTGTTTTTCACCATCCCATGAACTTTGTTCACTGGGAGTAATTGACCACTAGGTTTGGAAGGTGATTTGCTGGATCTTCCTTTGTTGGGTCACTTCCAGATAATAAAGCCTTCTATTCACTTTCTGTTATGAAAAAAAAAACAGTATAATTTCTGCAGTTATGGTTCCCAGCCTCTTTCAGGTCAAACTACAATGGGAACTGGGCCTCAACTTTCTTCCCTTTTCCCTCTCTCCATTCCACTCTCTCTTTGCTATTTGTTCCTCTTCAGGTGGAAGGTGGCAGGGAGGGAAGTGGTATGGAGTAGACCAGTTCTTATCTGGCCAGCCTGCTCACCCTCTCTGGGTGTAGAAATGGGACAGAGCTGACGCTCTTGGGCACTTGGGAGGGCTCTTCAGGGCCCCTGCCCGGACCCTGCTCCTTGCAGTTCGCTTCCTGCGATGCTTCCCCTCCACCCCGGGCTCCTGACTCCTTCCCTCCTTGGACCCATCATCACGTGCCTTACCACCTGACTCTTCCTCTGGAGTCCCCTCACCCATCCCAGGAGGACCCTGTCATGGCTCTTGATCAGACACTTGAGTCAGAAGAGTGACCTCACAGCCCTTCCACTGACACTGGCACACAGGCCTGTCCCAATCATGACAACTCCCTGGCTTTGCAGAAGTGGAGAGGTCATCCCTTCTCTGCCCTTTATATCATCAGGGTTGAGGTCCCAAGATGGCCTTCCGTTCATCCACATTAACTTTCAGACACCCATCCTCTCTGTCTCCCAACTGCAGAAAACACATTGCACAGGTCTTGGGGTGGACCCTTAAAGTCCCCTCATTAGGCCTGGCTTTGGATGGTGGCAGCTCCTAAAGGTGGAAGGAAGGGAAACCCACAACAATCTGCCAGTCCTCTCCAAAGAAATCGCTTTCCTAGTCCCCTCACACCACCCTCCTCTGTGCTAGCTGGCTATTTTACATTCTTGACATAAAGATTCTGTAGCTTTTCTTTGTAAATTTACATGTGGGGGGTGGAAAAGAGTCATTCTCACTTTAGTTTCCTGATGTCTATCATATTAGCATATCATATTAGTGAAAATAGTGACAGGGAGAATCCTAATCTAACACTCTAGTACACAGGTATTAACTCATTTGATTTCCAAAACAATTCTATGAAACAGAGATTATCCCCAGTGTACAGATGAGTAAACTGAGGTACCATGATCTTTAGTAAATTGCCAGAGATTTACTCAGCAAGTAAAGGATGAAGACAGGATCCAGATTCAGACAATCTGATTGGAGAGCTGGTACTCTCAAGCAATAGGCTATGTACACTATTTCATACAGATTGTATGTACATGGAAACTCAATTAACACCAAAGTGAGTTGAATTTGGCCAAGAGAACAAATATTAGAAAATTACTTTGTTTTGGAATGGAGTTAGACTTTTCTTGAACCTTACTAAATAGTGGGGCTGTATGCAATGAAAATTTGGAATGGAATTATTTGTAAAAAAAAAAAAATCAATCTACTTGTATATATTAATAAATATACTATAGTATGTCTAATTTAAAAAAGCAAAATCCCATGACATTAAATTTTTTTTCCTGCTACCGCCCCAGATTTCAGTTAATCTAATTCAGTAAAACTCCTCCAAAGAATTTTCTATAATTATGTTCACTTCCTCTGCTCTCATTAACTCTTGAATGTATTCCAAACAGCTTTATGGCCACTAATCTAACAAAATTTCTCCTGAAGAAGTAACTGTAACTCCATGATCTTTTCTCAGTCCCCATGGTGCCTGTCAACGATATTCACACAGTTGATCATACCCTCCTTTGAAACACTTCCTTCTCTTAGCCCCCGGAATATCACAGTCTTGATTTTTCTTCCACCTCACTGTCTGCCTACCCAATCTTTGTCAGTTCTTCTTCATCTTCCTTTCTCTGAGGCTGCAGAGCCTCTGGACGCAGGCCCCAGACTGTTCCATCTGCATTTATTCCCTGGGTGACTTCATCCAGTCTTTAAATATAATGTATTCCCTAACAATTCCCAAATTCATATCCTTGGCTTAGACCAATCCCTGAACTAATTTTCAGACTCCTGTATCTAACTGCCTTCTCCACATCTCTGTTTAATATCTAATAAGCAATTTCAAAGTTATCATACTCAAAACCTATGGACTTACACAACCCCCAAAGCTACCCACTCCCATAGGCTTTCCTGTTTTAATAAATGGCATCTCCATTTTTCCAGTTACCAAATTTGGAGTCACCTGGAACCTCTCTTCTTCTCTCCTAGCCCATCCAATATATCAGCAAATCCTATAAACTTAAACATCCCAAGCAGAACCCTTTTCTCACCTCCTTCAGCAATACCTCCTTGGTTCAAACCATTCTCATTGACATGTTTTCCTAACTGGCCTCCCTGCTTCCATCCTGGCCTCCCCTGCAAGCTATTCTCCACAATCACATGAAAGGGATAGTTTTAAGTCAAATCATGCCAGCCTTCTGCATAAAACTCTCCAATCCCTTCCTGTTTAACTCAGAAAAAAGTTTCAGATCCATACCTTGGCCTCCTTTGTGGTGTGGCCCCTGGCTCCTCCTTTGGCCTTCCCTACTCTTCTTTCTTTGCACTATCCCGCAACCATCACACTAAGTCACATTGGCTTCTACACTGTTCCTGGAAGACACAGGATACCCCATGCACACAAACCACAGGCAGTAGAATAAAACACATGTAAAGCAGTTCAAAAGGAGAAGTCCTGGCATTTTTTTTCTGAGACAAGTTCTCATCCTGTCACCCCTTGGCATGTTATTTTAAAATGCAACTAGGTGTATGCCACCAATTTATTAATAAAGGAATAATGTTCATAATTATTCAGATTACTCTATGGCTGGCTACAGTTAAAATTTACACATTCTAGAAATTTTATTAAAATGAGCACTGTTCCTCCTAAACAGCCTTTCCCATTTTAGGAATGTTTTCACTCACAAGACAAAACATGAAAATGAACCTGAGTCTAACTATTATTAGTATAATTGCATGTATAATTTAATAAATAATGGATTTTATTGTAAATAAGTGGCTTCTTAACAAACACTATTTATTTCATTTGAATGTAAGATTCACTTTAACAAGATCATTCTAATGAAAGATTAGTTTTAATAAGATCTGAACTTTTTTCTAGATTTGTTTAATTCTTTTATTTATACATTATTAAATATGTCTATTTTTTCTTCATTGCTAGGTTAATGTTTGCTAGATTATGTTTCTATCACTCTTGCTCCTAAGGTTGTATTAAAAAAAATATTTAGGAGCATATTGTGGTAACTTTTTAGCATAATGTCACTTTACAAAAGTAGTATCTTGACAGAACTTGGAGTTTGTATAATTATGCAAGCTGAAATGTTTTTGCTCTATAAAATGTATTCTATTCTTCTCCTCTTCTAAATTCCATGTATCTGCTTTCATAGCCTGCCTGTCAGAAGGCTATGCAAGATTGATGGAGATATTAAATCACAAAACTAAAGAGAAAAGCATGTAAATATGAGTCTTCAGTTGACTTCAGAGAAGATATATTGCTTAATAGAAACTTATAGGAAGCGATGATAGTGGGTAATAAATACCAGGCTAATTACACTTATTTAATATGCTGTGGAGCCAATGCATAGAGCTGAACTTTTTTCTAAAACACTATAATTTTATGATGTTTTATACTAGACAGTAAATGTACAAGCATTTATATTGAAAGACATGATTTTGCCCCTTACTACTGAATGCAAAATTACTCTATTCTATTACAAACCTATTAGATCTCTATCCCTACATCCTTTGTTGATTGATTTATCAAAACCTCATGTTTTCTGTTTTGTTTTACAATCAACAGTATATTCCAAATGTTGAAAGATTTGAAACTGCTAAATAACAAATCTGCAAATTCACAGTAATATTCCAAATGATCCAGGAAATGTTGTTTTAAGTGGTAAAATCAATATGTATTTTGGTTCATTAGGAAAGTAAGTACATAATGGCTATTTCTAGCATCTCCTCAGACTGTCTGTTTAACTAGTGTGTATTGTGATGCCTGGCCTGAAGCACTGCTATTTTTAGGTCTAATGGAAGAGTCTTAAATTGTTTATTTTCTGTTTACTAAAGTCATCCCGTTTGTTACCATGGAAACTATTACAAGTGCTCTAGCTATTTCATTAAATGAATTGAAGATATAGCTGAAAAATGAAGGTGTGGCATGCCTTAACTAAAGCACATTTTCTAACATCTATAAACCATTGCCATATTCATAGAAAATGTGAAATTAGATAGCCTGAAAAAGATAAATCGTAAAGTGAAATCTCTTCTTTCATTGTATTCCATTCTAACCTCAGAGATTTGTTTTTCTAGAAGAAATGATCATCTCTGGCTCTACTAAAATTATGCATCAGTAATTACCTGTATATACAAGTTTTTCTGATAAAACTAATAATAAAAACACTTACCATAAATAAAGAAGATATAGCTAACAACTGAAGGTAAAGCATGCTATTCCTAAAGGATATTTTCCAACATCTATAAAACCATTGCCACATTTATAGAAAATGTGAAATTAGTTATAAATAAAGTCCTCCACATTTCAAATTGGAGAAGCTATTCACAGTTGGAAATCTGAATTATAACTATGAATAGAACATAGGTATCCCCAACTTACAAAGAGTGTGTGTTCTAAAATTGTATTTGTAATTCAGTTCTTTGGAAATTAAAACATATTTACTCATAAAAACAATTGCATGAATAATTAGATCTCTAGGCTTACCCTCAAAAGCCTTTTCCTGGGTTCCTATAGCTTGAAGTCCTCAAGCTATAGCAGTATCACTAATAGCCTTTGTTCTCAGCTCTGGCAGCAGTAGCCAAGATTCAGGGATCAGAAGAAAGGAAAGCGTTTTCTCACACTTGTTTTTACTCACACTCCAATATTTAGAGCTTATATAGGACACCATTTTGAAATACTAGTATCCACTGGCCTTTGCAGATGTGGGGGCTCCCAACTACATTCTTCAGCTGTTGCCATTGTCCCGGGTCCCATCCTCCAACTGACCTGGCACTTGCTCACTTCTCCTTCTGAAGTTTCGTGCCAGTCCAACCTTGCTCCCAACCTGCTCTTGCCTATATATTGAACAATCACGCTCCTCAAGATTCGAAATGGTCTCAGCTAGTTGTGAGAAAAGAAAGCAAAATAGACACAATTTCCTGAATGATTAAGAATGCTTTCTGAAGTTTTACATGTTAAAAATACAATACTTTATTTATAATTCAAATAAATCTCTAGCCTGGGAGATTTCCATTACCCTGACTAAAGAAAATATTAATATTTAGAGGGTAAAGATTTGAACAAGCTGCTTTGCGAGAATACTAGAAGTCAGCTCCAAGGAGTCAGTTAGAAGTCAGTTGACTTAAAAGGAGTCAACTTCTCAACTGAATGCTCTAAATCTTGGATCTCTGGGTTTCTGTTGGAGGATGGATAGCGGTGGTTGATTATAAACTGAGTCTTCCCTTTGTTCGTTTCCTTTTCAGATGATTACAATAAAGTATATCTTATTAGCTGTGTAATTTTGCTTCTAGAAGAATATCATGGTCTTAGTTGAAAGTATAAAATTAACACAATAATATAGAAAAAGTTTTCTTTTTATTTTCTAACAGATTAAAAACCAAACAAAACCATTATAATTTGAGCAATGTGCATTTTGTATAAAAAAGGAAAGAATTTTTGGAACATATGTAAGACAGAGGCAATAATTTACTATTTTATATCAAAGAAATAAGAATAGAAAAATGGCATAATTTGCTTATTGCTAAAATCAAGATCACACAAAATGCGATATCTTCATTGTTTATACAGATGTATTTTAATAGATTTAGATTTAACCAAAATATATAAGGAAAGGCTAAGAATTATGTTTCTAGAAAGTTAAAGAATATATATTTTTTAAAATATTAATAGTACAGGGATGGGTGTAAAAGCAAATGAGATTTGATATTTCTGTTTTTATGCAATGTATTAGTAACTGAATTTTCCTCTAAAGTCCTTCTGGTAAAACTTATGCACAGTTTATGTATGCAATTACCTGTGAATTAAAAAGTCAAATTATTTTTATTGAATTTCCGTGACCATTTAAGATAGAAAATTCTGTATGGAGTGTATTTCAATTTTAATATTGCTGATGTTTCAAAATAAATGTATATTTTTGACTAATATTCATTTTTCATCTCCTTAGGATCCACTTTCATTTGTAACACTCACGTAATTCCAGTGAAAAACCAAGAAGGTGTGGCCATGATGTTCATCATTAATTTTGAATATGTGACGGATGATAAAAATGCTGCCTCCCCAGAGAGGGTAAACCCAATATTACCAGTCAAAACTGTAAACCGTAAGTAAAAGGCAACATGTGTACAATGCTCATGATAGTCTGTTACTGTAGTAATTTTAATACATTCTTCATTTTGATTCAGTTCTCAAAATATCTTTACATTTGAAGTAAAATAATTTTATATAAGAAAACCATAGCTGATGTTAACCTTTGGCACATTACAGAATTTATTGGCTGCTGTAGAAGCCATTTGACTTAGATATACCATAATTTATTCAACCAGTCCCCTACTGATGGACATTTAAGTAGTTTCTAAACCTTGGCTATCACACATAATGCCAGAATGAATTGTGCATTATGTATTTTCATATGAGTATTCTTGGACAAGTTATCTTCATCGTCCAATAAGTGGGATTCCTGGGTATAAGGGTAAAATGCGTACGTAATCTTTTCAGATACTGACAAATTCCCCTCCATACGGTTTGAACCATTTTATACTTCCAACAGCAATGTATTAGCCCTTTTCCCCAAAGCCATGCCCAGAGTGAATCAAAGTCAGTCTTCTTGATTTTTGTCATGACAGGTGAGAAGTATATCTCAAGTAGTTTTAGCTTGTATTTCTCTTATTATGAGTGAAGTTCATATATTTAAACAGTACAGACATTTATTGTTTTGTGAACTGTCCATTTCTCATACACATTTTCTATTGTTTTTTTTCTTTATATTACCAATTTTTAAAATAAATTGCAAATAGCTTCCCCAGAAAATAATTTGCCTTTTATTTTTTCATAATTTTTGTTACGCAGAAGCTTTTTTTTTTTTTTGTAATGTGGCTAAATTTATCAACCATTTTCTTTGCTTCTTCTGAGTTTTTGAGTCATAATTAGAAAAGCTTTCACCACTCCAACGTTGACAATAAATTCTCTTTTTTTTCCCCTGGAACTCGTATAATTCCATATTTTAAGACCTCTGTTCCATTTAAGTTTATGTTGGCATATAGTATAAGGTATATAGTTAATTTATCTTTTTATCAATGGCTCTCATTGTTCTAACATCATTTACTAAAAAGTCTATCTTTTCACCAGTAATTCAAGATGCCACCTTTATTATATACTCAAGTTCCTTATATGCTTGAGTCTATTTCTGTACTTTCTATTCTGTTCTGTGATCTGTTTATCCTTCAGAATCATACTGTTTTACATATACAATTAATATATGACATAGCATGCCCCCTTTTGATTGATAACAATTTTCAACAGTTTTGGGTTATTTCTGGATTAATTTTCCATATGAACTTTAGAAACAACTTTTCTAGACCCATAATAAATCCTTTTAATATTTTTATTGGATTCATAGTACTTGTATAGATTAACTTGAAGAGAATGTGTATCTTTATGATGTTCAGTCATTCTATCCAAGAAGATGGTATAAATTTTCATTTAAGTCCAATTTTTGTGTCTTTCTGGAGTGTTTTAAAATTTTCCTCACTCATTCACTTTGCTCCTTGGCATTTAGCTTTTTGTTGTTGCTGCTATTATGTATGGGATCTTCTCTTTTGTTCTATCTTCTTATAAAGGCAACTGTTTTTTTCTGAATATGTTAATTTTATATCCAACCATCTTAATGAATTCTCTTAGCTTTCAGTGTTTTGTACATTGACTCTCATGAGTTTTTCAAGTATTCTATCATATAAAATAGAGATTGGTTTACATTTTTCTTTCTAATTTCTGTATGTTTAATAGTTTTCTCTTCTCTAAAGGTGCCAGCTAGGCTTGGCTCAGTGGCTCGTGCCTGTAATCCTAGCACTCTGAGAGGCCCAGGTGGGAGGATTACTTGAGCTTAGGAGTTCGAGACCAGCCTGAGCAAGAGTGAGACCCTGTCTCTAATAAAAATAGAAAAATTAGCTGGGCTTAGATGTGCCTGTAGGCCCAGCTACTCGGGAGCCTGAGGCAGGAGGATCACTTGAGCCCAGGAATTTAAGGTTGCTGTGAGCTATGATGACACAACAGAGTGAGACTCTGTCATAAATAAATAAATAAATAAGCCAGCTATTACATGTAATGTATCATTAACAATAAATGAATACTGATCATCATGCCTAGGCCCTGACTTTGCTTGAATGCCGACGTTGTTTCTAATTCCACCATTGATTCAAATGGTGGCATGTGGGTTGAGTTGTGTGTGCTTTATAATTTTAAGGAAGTTTCACTTGACTTATTTTTATTAAGAATGGGTGCTGAGAATTGTAAATTCTTTTTAAGCATCTGTGGAACTGATGCTATTCTTTTCCTTATTTTTATGATACATTTTATAAATGTAGTTACTGCCATGGAACCATTTTTGTATCCCTGGAAGAAGCCACATTTGGACACAATGCATTTCATTTTGAAATATGCTGTTGGTTTCTCTTAACTAATATTAATTTAGCATTTTACATCAGTATTCTTTAGGGAAATTGGTTTGTAATTTTTTGCCCATATATGTGCAATTTTCTCAGGTGTTGATATCAATTTATATTATACTGTAAGTTAGCCTTGAGCATTATGAGGTATCTTAATTTTTATTTAATAATTACCACCCAAATTTTACTGAAACTTAAATTATGACACTAGAGTCTTTTCTTTTTTCCATTTTCTTGCTGTATTTTTAAATCACCTTTTAGTCTTTCTTTTAATTATGTTTCTTTTATATAGTGTGAAGTTTTCGTATAGAATGAGGTTTTTCTTTGTTGCTTATAAGAAAATAATACTTTTATTTTATTGATAATAACTATAGTAGACATTTATTGATACTGATGTTTCTTTCTTAGTGCTAAAACATTCTACGTTAAATATACTCTCAGTGTGTTTCATTATGTTATGTTTTCTTTGCTGCTTTTTACTTGTTGTTCTACTCTCTTTTTGCTTTTTCTTTGGTGTTTGGGGACATTTGTATTGTTTTCTAGTGGTTATCCTTATAAGAAAATATTATATTTGTCCTTAATCCCTCCCTCTTTTTCTCAGACAATGTATTTTAATTCCTTACTTTGAGCAAGAATAAAATTAGCTGTAATTCGTTTCCTTTCCTTCCCACCATGTAATGTAAGTCAATAATTATATTTCTTAGTGCTTATCTTTGTGCTCGTGAGTACCCTTATTCTTCTGCCATGCAGTCTGTCAGTTTAAATGATATCGCTTGACTCCTATCTATTACCATTATGGCACTCGGTGAGCCGATTTGTATTTTTTCTCCTTCTCCCTTCATTTGGTTGTGGTAATTCTAGCTTTTAAAGTACGTAATATGTATGTACTTCTCACTTTTGTTTTAGTATTAAATTTCTAGTGGAATGTATTCAATGGTTATACTCATCTTTTGTCAATGTTTCCCCAAACTTCTTAAATAAAACTTACCCTTTCCAGTAAAGGTTTTTGAGTAAACTATTTTCACAATTTTTTTCATGTGTGACACTTTTTCTTTTGCCATGACATTTGAAGGACAGCCTAGGTAGACAGAACATAGTATTTGGCCCACAGCTTTTTGCTTTGGAAGTCTGTGGATGTTGTTCTTTTCTTTCCTTGCATCAACTGTTGCTGACAAGGAGTCTGATGCCAACCTGATTGTCCTTTGTAAGTGATTTTGGTATCTGAGGTCTTATGTACTTTTTAAACCCCTTCTATTGCCTCTCCAGTAACTGGTGCTCTGACCATTCATATCACAGACCTGTTCTCAGTCTTTCTTACTCAGTGTGGGGCCGCCCTCTTCTGAGGAACTCATTTGGTATGTTGTCCCATCATTCCAAAGAGACTTCTGTACTCCTTTTTTTTAATTTAGTTTCTGTTTGACTTTCTATTGCAGTGTGCTCTCCTCACCCAATTTTACTGGTCTTAGGTGTTTATTTCCCCACCTACATGAAACTTAAAGTTTGCAAGGTGTCTTTCTCTAGTTACGCTGTGGGCATGGTTTATGGGTACTTTTATTTGCACAGTACCCCTTATTGATCTCTAGGGGTTTAGGAGGGTCCATGAGGAAAATGGAATTTAGATATCTGGCATTATCCATGGGAAGCTGGAAGCCTTATCATGAAACTTTAATTTTTGAAAAAATTGTTATACTACATATAAATTCAGATATCAAAACATATATAAAGGGAAAACCGTGTTCCCAAAGGCCTGTTTTGCAAACCTAAGTATAATACTAAATCAGTTGATAGTATCAATTACTTCCTTAGGTTATGTCTAAATAATAGTACAATGTTCTATTAAAGCAATGTTGGGACAAATACATTAATGTAATATAATTCTAATATTCTGAATGTTTTACCCTGAACAATACCACACTTGGAGAAAACTCTATCAGAATCATCAATCTTCCAGGTGACATATTTAGAAACAAAATCAAACTACTGTAAAAAACTATTCTTATCTCAAAATCTTGAGTTGAAGTTGAAGTTGATGACTGCTTCAATTTTGTTATATTTTCCACTAAAAAATTCAGTCATTACTGAATGACTCCTAGGAGTATACTTTAGTTAATGTCAGCCTCTATTTCTGTCATGAATATCGATAAGGTAATCTGTTTTTGAGGGGATGCCTAGTTTAGTTTCTTTGTTGTCTTTTCAAAATCTTCATTATTCCAATAGAATAGTTGTCTTGCATGGTCCATCAAATTGGATGGAACTGAAAAATGAAGGGGTGTATTAGCAGCAGAGAAGGGGAATTTTTTAAAAATAATGTGTTCATTTAAAACTGAAATGCAAATGGAGAATGGAAACCTTGGTTTCCTGAATAAAAGATAATCTATACAGTGGCTCCCAGGATATAATACACAATCTATGCAAATTTATGTTGTGATTAAAATAGCATTTCATGTGCAAGCCATAACAAATGCAGTAGAGATTCTGCTCCTTATTTTGTGAACGAGTGGTTTCCCTACACTGCAGCTGTCACTCATACAGACAATCATTGGAGAGAGTACAACTATGCAGACAAAATTATTTCCAAAGCATTACAAAGCCCATTATTTAAAACCTGCATATTGGTTTTGATTACACCCTTCTGTCATTATATGGTCTAGATTTCCCTTTACTTGGTGTCAGTTCTTGAAGAATTGATTGTTAAATCAAGCAGGAAAGTTAGAAAGACCAATTATGCTTGGTAGCTTCCGTTACCATCCAATTTCTACTTCATAGTATTTCTCATCTTTTGAAAACCCCTGCTGACTTTTTTCCTTAAAGTATAATTTTACTACCAGTGTAAAACAATTATATTGGCTGTTCCAAACGCTGTTCTAAAGGTAACCACAAAAAAATAAAATTAAAAAGGAAGAAAGAAAGAAAAGAAAATCAAATTCTGATACACTTCTTTTAGCAGACACATCTTAACCTTCAAAATAGTAATATCATTATTTCAAGACCTACATACAGTCCAAGTGCAAGCTTTTGTATCACTTAAAATAGAAGTGCGGTTACAAAGAAGTTTATGATGTTATTCATAAAAGCAAATTTTAAACTGGCATTTCCCTTTAATCAATTCTTAATCTTTTATCTACAGTGTTTATAATTATGTAAATGTGTGTGTGTGTGTGTGTGTGTGTGTGTGCATGCCCCAGAGTGGTAGAATTTAAGCGAGAATCATAAGGAAAAGATTATTATTTGCTTGAAAAGATATGAGTTCTGTAAATTTAACTTCCTCTTCTGAAATGCAGACAAAATAATGGAAAAAATGTGAAGTGACAACACAAGAAGCACAGGTTAAAAAAAGTGAAGTATTAGATTGAAAAGATTAAAGAAAAGAAAAAGAGCTAAATACACAATAGAAAAGATGGATTATAAAAAGGGATTATGATATATTGGGCTGAGTAAATTCTGGAAACCCAGAGACTTGTTGTGTATTGAATAAAGTGGTGAATCATTTCTCAGTGCAAATATCTAGTTTCATTCAGGGTCAGAAACTCTACAAAAAAAGTGAGCAGCTTTCTCTGGTAAGACCTAATTCTTCACAAATTTATTCTCTGTAGAAGATATAGAAACAGCCACAAATAGATGATTTATGTCCCCTGGAATGAAACAAATACAGAACAAAGTGTTATTTTGATAGGTCTAGCTATCAAATTGATAAATACTGCACAATTGAGCCAATTAATTGTGACATAATAAACATAAATATCAGATAAAAGATATAATTAAATTTTTTTTCTTATTGATGGCTTCTATAAAAATTCTGCAATCTAAAAGATGGAAATGATACAAAGTGAAAGAGAAAATGGTACTTTTCCTACCAACTATAGGGGACAACATATAAAGGAGCTAATAGCAGTAGAAGAAATATGTGTTCTCTTTTTTTCTGCTCTACTATTTGGTTCTAGGAAATATTTGTACAAGATGGAAGACAAATTATGTGTTCTTGTTTACATTTATTGATAGCTAATTGTCTTCACATATAAGAGGTTTTCACTTTTACTGTTTTAAATAAAATATTTTTATGTTTCATTTTAAAATATTGCAAAGTATATTTTAATTTCATATTTCTTCTATTGTATAGCATAAATCTAGTATCACACTCTGGTTCACACATGCATACACACACACACATCTTAACTCTAAACATTTCTTTCTTTTTTTCTTTTTTTGCATTACATAACATCAGAAAGAGTCTAAACACTTCTTGAGGGAGTTAGGAGAACCTAAATTAAACCAAAATCTTGATATAGCAATAGACATCCAAACAGAAAATAATGCATTGTATTTTTATCTCGTTATAAAACCAAAGTCAGTTTGAGCCACTATATAAAAGTTGACCTTAAACTTGTATCTCCAAATACATTTTAACTAATAACATTTTCATTCTTTCTATCAATTTTTAAATACTTTTTATTTAAATCTAGTAATTTAATAAATGACTAAACAATTTATGTTTAGTAATAATAAGTAATTTACTGGTGCCATCACTGTCAAAAAATCAATGAAATATTTACCAAATTTAGGCATTTCCTACCAGGAAATAGGCATAAGTTAAGTTTTCTTTATTCTCAGAAATAGACTGAATTCTACCCAGTTAATAAATGATTATACTGCATATCAAAACTATACATGAGATACATTTTTTCCCCAAAATCCTTCAGCCTTTTCTCTTAGCAAGTATTGCAAACCTTCACCAGGCTTCTCAAGACTCTGCCCTCAAAGCCATTTCTTTGTTCCCCTGCAGACAACCTCATCTCCTCAGCCTCAGAGCAGGGAAGGAGAGCCTTGGGCAGGAGAAATTCTCTAATCAGCCCATCCTGACAAACACATCTCACCTGCTGGTGAACGCAAATCCCAACTAAAGCTGACATCTCCCCTCCTCTGTTCCTTCGGAGTCTGCCTTCACCAATGACCTCTCTCTCAGCAGGGTTTTCTACTGGCTCCCTTCTCTGTCGCTCGTACTCATGCTGCTGAGAAAAGAACAGCCTACACTGCAGTAGACACATTTTGTTTACATCACCTCATATTTTTTAAAGTTTTAATTAGCAGAATCTGTTGCCAATGTTTAAAAAATGGAAGATGACACATAAAAATTAAGATATCTGGCTTATTTTTTAAAAATATGAGTATCCAGTTACACATCTCACGTGGTCCTGATGAACTGGAACACAATCCTGGCCACCCCCTTAGATGGGGCATGCACGTTCCAGTTTGCCCTGTTCCTTGCCTCTCTTTTTTGTGTAGACCTGGCTTTTTTCGTGCCACTTGTCTCTTCCTACAGTCATCTGGATTTTCCACACACTCACTCGTTTCCACTACTTTCTTCATTCCTTAGACCATTGAAATGAACTCTCTCTGTCATGACTCTACAATACTCTCTACGTTGAATGTACCTTGTTAAGTCAGATCCCTTCTCTCCTTTCTTTTACATTCTGTGCAGCCAAACTCCCTTGTGTATTTCAATCTCTGTAACAGCTATTTCAGTACCATTTGCTTGTTCTTCTTACTCTGAAACACTGTTTGTTTCTCCCTGGGAGCTGCTTTTAGTATTCCTTTCTTCTTAGTCATCTTCTCTAGTTATGCTCTGCTAGAGCAAAACTCATCCATTACCTACAGGGTAGAGACCCTCTCACAGATCAGTATCTCCAGCCCATACCTTTCTTCAGACTTTTCCCATTACTTACAACCTCATAAATCCAACTGCCCACTCAACATCTCCTTTAGCAGATTTTAATATTTCTGAAAGATTTAGCATTTAAAGCTGGTAATTATCTTACCATCTCCAACTACCGTCCATCCTATCCCACCAAAAACTCTTCCTTTCATTCATCATGAATGGAGTCATCATCGAAGCCACCCAAGCCAGAAACGTGGGCATCATGCTAAACTTCTCTCTCATCCTCTCTTCTCCCAACCAAAGGGTTGTCAAAGTCTATCAATCACACCTCTTAAATATTTTTGTCATATAGCCCACTGTATTGTCCTACTCAGACCCTCAACACATCTTTCTTGGACTGATGTAATAATCTCATAATTGACATTCCTGCTTTCAGCTTCTTTTCTTCAGGATTACACGCCATCCTATTGTACATCAGATCCTAATACTCCACTGTATACCTTTTAAAATGGGTTTCTGCTGCCTAAATATATAAAACTCCAAAGCCTGGTACATGCATAACACAAAAGACCTACCATGGTATGGCTTCTGATACTTCTTCAGCCGTATCTCCAATCATATCCTGCATTTCAGCAGGGGTTCCTTGAAACTGCCATTCATTTTATGCCACCTTATTTGTATAACATGGTGTCCCACTTATTTGACTAGGAAACAAGTAACATACCTGAATGAAAAGGGGCAGAAATAGAAATAGAGAGAGAGGTAAGGGCTGTGGAAAACTGGAGAACACCTACCCTACTTGAAGTGGCCAGTAACTCTTCAGCTCTACTTCATAGCAGGGGCATTGTATTTTCTTCCATGTATTTCTAATATTTTTCAAATAGTAAGAATATATATTTGTAGAATACATAAATAAATAAGTTATTTTCCCATGGAATAATTGTTATTCTTTTCCTACTGAATGAGCATTACACAGATCACCTAAGTCAGTGATTAAGTGTGAGACCATCATCTTGCAACATGTTTGAAATGCAAGTTCTTGGGCCCTACACCAGAACAACTAATTCAGAAACACAGAAATTCAACAATGTGTTTTAACAAACTTCTGATACCCACAAAAGTTTGAAGCCCGTGATCTGATTTAATTAATGTTTAGATAAAAGTATAAAAATAAATTTTAAGTGAAAAAATGCAAAAAATACAATAAAATAAATTCAAATTCCTATAGTATCTTACTCTCACAGCAATTTTCAGAAGTGAACTTTTTCATTTAATCTTATTAAGGTACTGTAAAGGAGATTCCATTATCTCTGAAAAGATTAAAATTATACTGTCCAAATCAAAGAGAATTTTCCTTTTAGGATTAGTAAAATAAAAATTTGAATCATTTTGAAAGCTTCAACTGAAGCTAAGTCTAAATGCACAAAATATAGTTGATAGTATAGGCAATTATCTAGCTAATTTAAGCAGCTACAAATGTATTTATATGCTTTGGGCTCAATACTCTGGATATTTGACACATGAAATGACATTTACCTCAATAGCTACATTACTCTCTCACAAATTTGTATGTATGATTTAGACCTCAAACTAAGAAACAAAGAAATTTTCTATATAGCTGGTTTATTAAAGGGCTTTCACCATGTTTATACTATTCTCCATTGGAACTGAAAGTCATTCTTTAATTCAAAGATGAAGAGCTGCCATAGTAATATAGTTTTCCCACTCAGCATTACTATGGAAACAATTTATTATTCAGATGAATTTAATTAAAGGTTTTACAATGGAACTAATGTTTACTATTATCATGTGTTTGGGAGTTTCCTCTTTTTAAAGATTAAATTTGATATAGAAAAAGGAACCGTGAGGATGTTGCAAAAAGAAATCTGGGTAAAGGTAAGTCATAGTTGTAATCAAGTTTATGTCATGTTTTCGTCCTGGGATTTGGACAAAGCTTGTATTTCTAAGATCAAGAAAATTGCTAGCAGTTGAAAAAAAATTATTCATTATCTCTTCGTTAACAATGATTGTCAATGAATGCTCAAATTGGCATATCCAACCCAGAGAGCCCTCGATTTGAAAGATTCTGTTACCTAACAAAATACAAATCAGGGACACTCTATTCATACAGCATTTGGGTAACTAGTGTCTGTCCCATTTGTGTTTGGAAAACACTCCATCATGAGATTCCCAATCAATGTGATGACTACATGATCATCCAAGATCAGTCTAGGTTAAGACATTAACACTTTCACGGGACTTTCAATGGAGCCTTCAACTTGACATTTGGAGAAGGAAGAAATCTATCAAAGAGAAACAAAATTTATACATAGATTAAGTAGTTACTTTTTTTAAGCACAAATAAACCTAATTAGGTGTATACAATGCTTCTGTGTTTGCTTTAATTCCCAATCCCTCCTCAGTGAGGGACTTTAACCCTGAGAGACTAAAAGTGGTCCACCACTTTGTCCTGTCTTCTGTCTTATCTCCTTTATTCAAATGCATGTTTTCTGCTTCTTTGCTCTCATAGTGACTGGCCAGGTCATGAGCAGTGTGGCTCAGATATCCTCAACATTTGCGAGCATGTCCACAGAAGTTCTCTAGTGCAGCATCTCCAGTGATTGTTCTCAGGCCTTGCTGCAGCACTGACATCCCCCTTCCCTCCACCTACTGCCTTCTGTCTCACATTACCTCGAGATTCCAATTTGGTCCTGCACTGACTGCTTTATTGTAAGATCTTGCTTTTCCTCTGGTATTTATTGCCCTAGGAAATGTCACAGGATTCTTAGTCTTTCGAGGCATTACTGATCACATCTGTTCCTTTAAAGGGCCCCATATTTAGCTTCAGGTTTACTAGGTCAGTGGATCTCCTGGTGATCGTCTGTTATCACTAACACCAGGACTGCATTGGCTACACTGGCCCGTCACCCACTCATCAGGGTAGCCACTTGCTTAGTACTGAGTTCACATTGAATGTTACTTTTTTCCTAGTCTAGCCTTTTGTGACAATTGTTCTAGCAACTTATAGGCAGTTGTTCTAGCAACTTATAGGCAGCATCATATGCCTGCTTATATATGTAGGAATAGGCAAGACTCATGTCCTCCACAGTGCCTCTATGAAAATTTTTTCCCTAAAAAGACAAAGGAGATGTGTCAATCATCTTCCCTATTTTTTCCCATCAAACTTGATCTTTTGCTCTCTGTGACTCAGGGATTAAAGTCATGTTTCTCTGCATATCCAAGGTTATCTGGCTAGAGAAAATTCAGACACTGATTTTAAGGCTGACAATTTAAGTATTAGACTTGTAAGTACTCTGACTTTAGAAAGGTACATTGATAGTAATTCATACATCTTCATTTTCTGTAATAATAGCTAATAGTAGACTTAACATCTACTGCTGAGGATACACAGCTCTGCTCCTCCCTGGAAATTGTCACGGTCAAGGAACTTCCTTACACAAGGTTTTGGCCTTTCCCATGGGGTGACTGTAGCCAGTGACTGGCTGATAGAGGGATCAAAAGGCCAGATACCCCGGCTTGAACTTGGCAGAACTATAAAGGGCTATCCCAGCTCCAGAGCTCCCAGGAGGATTGCCAGAAGCTTCAGCTGCATTTGAATAGCAGTTTAACTTCCTCTTCCCAATCTTACTTTTCTATAGTTCTATCTCCTGCAAGTCCTCCCCACTAAACCTTTGAGAGGACAGGAGTCTTTCCTACTCCTACATATGTAACAAGGTATATGATGCTGCCTGTGAGCTGCTAGAACAACACAGGATATTGTCAACAAAGGCTTCAGTTAGCATCTAGTCTGGGAAAAAGTAACATTAAATATGAACTCAGTACTAACTAAGTAGCTACACTGATGAGTGGGTGACAGGCCAATGTAGCCAGTGCAGTCCTGGTGTTAGTGCTAACAGAAGATCACTAGGGGGTCCACTGACCTAGTAAACCTGAAGCTAAACATAAAACCCTTTAAAAGAGTAGATGTTATCAGTAATGTCTTGAAAGACTCTAATTGTGTCTCTGGAGAGTATTTTGCATTAAACCTTTTGCACAGTCTGCTTTCTGGGGTCCAATCTAAGATATCCTCCCACCCACCCCTCAATCCTTTGTGAGGGCAAATATCTCTGCTTCTGGCCTCCAAAACACCTTCCACTCCACTTCTCTACACACAGACACACACACACACACCACACACGCGTGGGCACACATCCTCTCCTTACCTCAATACAGCTTCTAGTTTGCATGCTTGAACTTAAGGTTCTCTCTACTTTTCAGCTCATAATTCAACTAAGCAGAACCAAGCAAGAGTAAAATATTTCCAATTTATATTTAATTGGGTTTTAGTAGTACATTTATTAGATAATCAAATTTCTAAGAATTTTTAGAAATGTTGAGAAATTGAACCAACTAAATGATTGAGAATTGACAGTTGGAATATAAGGAAATTCAATGATTAGAAATAAATAGAAAATTTTGCAGATATTTTTGTTTTTCTGTAAGGAATATTATTGTTTATAATATTCCTAGAAGATTCTTAAGTTAGAAGAATTGAGGTGAAAAATTGCACAATATTCTTTCAAACGCCAGTAGATGAGAATCAATTCTCATAGGAGAGAAGGAGAAAGAGTGAGAGGGACAGAAAGAGAGAGAGTAATAACAGTATAGATTCACGAAGCCTTCTCAAATTGGAAAAGTTTAGAAAAGACATTTTCTAAAGCTCCTTTACCATAGGAGATAGGTTAGAAATGTAGTTGTGATCATTATAATTTTGTGAGAAATATGATTAGCACAAATATGTAAGCACAGAAACTAAAGACCTAAGGTAATATCAAGAATTGACTAATCCCAGGGGATCCTAGGGGAGGTCGATATGGAAGAGCTTTAGCTGTGGGAGGGGGAGTTAGGTATTTGACCTCTAATATCATAAGCAAGGCCAGGTACAGTGGTTCATACCTGTAATCCTAGTATTCTGGGAGGGTGAGGTGGGAGGATCACTTGAGATCAGGAGTTCGAGACCAGCCTGAGCAAGAGCAAGACCCCGTGTCTCCTAAACATAGAAAAAACTAACTGGACAACTAAAAACAGAAACAAAAAATTAGCGGGGCGTGGTGGTGAGCACCTGTAGTCCCAGCTACCTGGGAGTCTGAAGCAGGGGGATTGTTTGGGCTCAGGAGTTTGAGGTTACTGTGAGCTAGGCTGACACCATGGCACTCTAGTCCAGGCAACAGAGCGAGACTCTGTCTCAAAAAAATAAATAAATAAAATAAAATAAAATCATAAGCAAAATTGTGTGTATACGTTCATCTACATTTATTTAGAGGAGAGAATCAGGATTTTCATTAGGCTCTCACGGATATTTATGACCCAAGAAAACACCATACCTTGTATAA
The DNA here is from genome assembly GCA_963574885.1 of Lepilemur ruficaudatus. Lineage (NCBI taxonomy): Eukaryota > Metazoa > Chordata > Mammalia > Primates > Lepilemuridae > Lepilemur > Lepilemur ruficaudatus. The sequence continues at coordinate 9,211 of CAUYRT010050810.1, read as the reverse complement.
ATTAAATCAAGGAAATTAAATCAAGGAAATTAAATCAAAGAAACTGCTGTTTTATTCTTATTTTATACTGATTTCCTATTTGACTTTGGCCACACATTTAACATCTTTGCACATATAGATTGGAGTGATACTCTAGGCTTTTCAAAGAGAAAGACGATGGGAATATCTCTGTTTTCTTGGTGTAGAACTAAAAAGCTCTTGGTTAAATATGACACAGGACACATGAGGATGCAGTTTCTAAATTTATATTTAGTAGCCTCACAAAAGTGACATGTCCTGAGAAATACATTATAGTATTAGTGATTTATAAGTTCATGTATGTTAGCAAATATATACCTTCTTGGATGAAAATGATGTATTTAAACAAAATTATATTTGTGTAAGTAGTTTATCAGTTTTTTTAATTCTTTCTGGGAATATGTAAAAATGTATGAAAAACCTTACTCTGTTTCTCTCATTTCAGATTTATGAGAATTTTAGTAGCTAGGCTAAATAGTGTCTATTTCAATTAAAGCAAATATAATAAAATCTGAAGATTTAACCCAAAAATATTTTTTCAGTGTTAAGATCCATAACAGGATTACACTCATCTATGTTTTATACTTCATGCCTGACAGTGCTAGCATTGAGGAAAATTCTCAATGTGTTTTCTTTCCGGATGAACTACAGTTAGACAACTAAATCTGTAATGCAATATAACATGGTCATATTAACCTAGTGATGTGGAAAAGACCATCTGTACCACATTGGATATGACTGAACTATAGGAGCAAACTAAATGCCTTGTGTAGTCATTAATTTAAGAAAGCCAGTGAATTGTTTTTAAAGAAGGAGGGTAAAGTAAATGATGAAGAATGCATAAAAGTTGGCATTGGCCTTCAATGCATTGTAATAAGCTTGCACAATTGATTTATAAATTGCTTTAAAACTCAATTTCATGTCATTAAAAACTAATCAAATGACTTTGATGCAGTTCGCTGATTTTTAAGTTGGCAATTTGCTTGAGTATATAAAAGTCATTAGCAGAAATATGTAAGGATGCTTGCAAAACAGTTATCATAATGCACTGTTACTTAGTCTCATTTGTCTAGATTGGTTACTTTCATCTTTGTCTTATTAATCCAGAGTTTAATGTTGAATGTACTTGGAGTTTGCCTGTGCATTGTCGTGTCTTATATAAGAGAGATAAATAATATATCAATTATTAATATATTTAACACTTTTAATTGCTAGACCACAAATGAAAGTTTACAAGAATAAGTTAGTCCACTTAATTCTAAAATTTTCTGTAACAGATATTTTACATAAATTTCATAACTGAGTTGTATCAGGTATATATATGTAGGGCATGATATAAAGTCCACCATTTCCATGAGTTATTGAGTTCTACTTAATCAATCATTTTTGGTAAATATGGGCCAATAAAATTCCAGGAAGTTAAGATTCTCTAATTATGATGACCAGAGCAAGTAAATATTCTAGTTTATCCACAGTCAAAATTGACCACAATTATCAGTTTAGTTTAAAATTCAGCTACAATGCTCAGGCCTCTGTCAAGGGTAGGACTCAATAGTGAACAAAATAGACAGGGGCCTTACTCATATAAGGCTTACAGTTCACTGGTGGAGAGAAATGTTAATCAGAAAATCAACAAGTATATAATTACTAATGGTGGAGAAAGCTACGATAGGGTGCTAAACTGGTTAAGAAAGAAGAAAAGTCTTCCCTAAAGAAATAACTCTGGAGCTAAATCCTAAAAGGATGAGCTCAGTAGGCAGAGTAAAAAGGATCAAACAGAAGATAGCCCTGAATCTGAATTCCTCCTCCAGAAGAATTAAAAGTCCATATGTCCTGGATTCCAAAGAGCGAGGAGGAGAGATGATGCTGCAGAATGGAGATAGTTTTTTCTTCATCTCCAAAGATGAAGTTTCTGGGAGCAGGGGAAGGTAGAGGAAGTGTAGAATAAACAATAGTCTAAATAACCAAATATGAATTTTTAAAAGATAAAAATTATTTTTTAAGGATGGACAATAATGGTACAACTGTAAAAAGTGACTAGTATTCTATTGCAAGAAATCAGGTGAACCAGTGTAGTAACTTGGATAAGAGAGTATTAAAGATGAGAGAAATGAAAACATTAAGAAGATATTCAGGAGGTGAGTGAACACAACTTGGGGATTGATATTGATGGGGCATAGGAGAGGAGTGTAAAAGAGAGAAAAGTGTCTAGAATGGCCCTCAAGTCTCAGTCTTACACAACTGGATGTATTGTGATGGCATTACTGAAAAAAATGGATTGGGCTTGGAGGAATAGGTCGTGCGATTGGATATACTGTGATGTTTTGAGGTGCCCTTAAGACTTCCAAGTACAGATGTTGATGAATCCAGTAGATATATAGGTTTGGAACTCAGAGATGAGAGATCTCGACTGGAGATAAATTTACAAGTTATTGGAGTAAAGACAAAATTGAATATATGTATGTAGATGAAACCATCCACTGGAAAAATGTACACAAAATAGAGAAAAGTTCATGAGTTTTGAGAGTATGCTTCCATGTTTTAGAACCATCTTCAATGTATTGAGGAAAAGTTCATAGTAAATATATTAAAAATAATGGTACCCATGACATTTAAAGAATATGGAGAGGAGGGGCATGCTTGAAAAGTAGTTGGGGAAGGGAATTAGGGGTCTCAATAGGGGGAAGGAAATCCTCTAAAACTGATTTATGTGATTAACTGTACATCATGGTAAATTCACCAATAATCATTTAATTGTACGCTTAAAATGGAGTAAAGGCATGATATGTAAAGTATACTTCAATAAAGAAGAAAAAAAATAAAGAAAATAGATAACATTGTAGCCCAAAGACAAGCTGACTGACTAAGGATGATGTAGATTTAAACTACTACACTGGCAATAGAAAAGACAAACTGCATTTTCTTGTAAACAATACTTAGAAAAGCTTTCAGTTACAGATTATTGTTTGAATCCCTTTCATCTTTTCATTTTCTCTGAGGGGAGGAAGTTTTACGTACTTTATTAGGTTTTTTAATTCATAAAAGAATGCATGCTTGATGTAAAAAACAGTAGAGATATGTAAAGAAGAATGCAGTACACTATACCTCCCTACTTCCAAACCTGCCAACTGAGCTCATCAACATTAAAAGTTTGGACGGTGTTCTTCCACATCTCTCTCTGCTGCCATAAAACTTATGTGAACAAATATAGGATTTTATTGTTATAATCCACCATGACTAAGTGGCCTTCATCCCAGGGATGCAAGGATGGTTCAACATATATAAATCAATAAATGTGATTCAGCATCTAAACAGAAGCAAAAACAGAGATCATATGATCATCTCAATAGATGCAGAAAAAGTATTTGACAAAATTCAGCACCCTTTTTATGATTAAAACCCCCAACAAACTAGGCATAGAAGGAATATATCTTAAAATTATAAAAGCCATATATGACAAACCCATAGCCAGCCTCACACTGAATGGGGAAAAATTGAAAGCATTCCCACTAAGAACTGGAATAAGACAAGGATGCCCACTGTCACCACTTCTATTCAACATAATGCTGGAAGTGCTAGCCAGAGCAACCAAGCAAGAGGAAGAAATTAAGCATATCCAAATCAAGGAAGAGAAGGTCAAACTACCACTTTTTGCAGATGATATGATCTTATATCTAGAAAACATGAAAGATTCCACCAAGAGACTCCTGGAATTGATAAATAAATTCAGCAAAGTCTCAGTTTACAAAATCGATGTAAACAAATCAGTGGCATTCCTGTACACCAACAACAGTCAAGCTGAGAGTCAAATCAAAGACTCAATTCCATTCACAATTGTTACAAAGAAAATAAAATGCCCAAGAATATACTTAACCAAGAAGGTGAAAGATCTCTACAAAGAAAACTATGAAATACTGAGGACAGAAATTGCAGATGTTACAAACAAGTGGAAAAACATATCATGTTCATGGATTGGTAGAATCAACATTGTCAAAATCCCATATTATCCAAGTGATCTACATATTCAATACAATCCCCATCAAAATACCAATATTCCAAAGATCCAGGAAAAAATGATTCTACACTTCATGTGGAACGAGAAAAGAGCCCAAATAGCCAAAGCAATCTTAAGCAAAAGGAACAAACAAGGAGGAATCACATTACCAGAATTCAAATTATACTACAATGCTATAGTAATCAAAAGAGCATAGTATTGGCACAAAAATAGAGACATAGACCAATGGAACAGAACAGAAAACTCAGATATAAAACCATCCACATATAGCCAACTGGTCTTTGACAAAGCAGGCCACAATATACACTGGAGAAAAGAATCTCTATTAAAGAAATTGTGCTGGGAAAATTGGATAACCACATACAGAAGAATGAAACAGGACCCACATCTCTCACCACTCACAAAAATTAATTAATTCAAGATGGACAAAGGACTTACATGTAAGGCACGGAACCATAAGAATTCTAGAAGAAAATGTTGGAAAAACTCTCCTAGATATTGGCCTAGGCAAAGAATTCATGAAGAAGACCTCAATGGTAATCACAGAAACAACAAAAATAAATAAATTGGACTTGATTAAATTAAAAAGATTCTCCCAGCTAAGGAAATAATTAACAGAGCAAATGGACAACCTACAGAATGGCAAAAATATTTTTAAGCTATACATCTGATAAAAGGCTAATAACCAGAATCTATAAAGAACTCAAGCAAACCAGAAAATAAAAGTAAAAACCAAACAACCTCATTATAAAGTCGGCAAAAGACATAAAGAGAAGCTTCTCAAAAGAAGATAGGCAGACAAATGGCCAATAAACATATGAAAAAATGCTCAATGTCACTAATCGTCAGGGAAATGCAAATTAAAACCACAATGAGATATCACCTTACTTTGGTTGGAAAGACCTTTATTAAAAAGTCCAAAAACAATAGATGTTGGCATGGATGCAGAGAGAAAGGAATATTTATACACTGTTGGTGGGACTGCAAATTAGTACAACCTCTATGGAAAACTGTATGGAGATACCTCAAAGAACTAAAAGTTGACCTACCATTTAATCCAGTAATCCCACTTCTGAGCATTTACCAAAAGGAAAAGAAATCATTTTATCAAAAAAACCCCTGCACACAAATGTTTATTGCAACACAATTCATAATTGCAAAGACTTGAAATCAACCCAAATGCCCCCCTATTCATGAGTGAATTAACAAAATGTGGTATATATACACCATGGAATACTACTCGGCCATGTAGAAGAATGGCTTAATGCCTTTTACAACAACCTGGATAGAACTGGAGACCATTATGCTAAGTGAGGTATCTAAAAAATGGAAAAACAAACACTACATGTACTCACTATTAAACTAGAACTAACCGGTGAGCACACATGTGCATAGCAGGAAGTAAATCTCAAGGGAAATCAAGTAGAGGGGAGGTACGTAGAGGGGTTGGGCAAAAACCTACCTAATGAGTACAATGAACACTGTCTGGGTGACAGGCACACTTTTGCACACTTTGACCCTGACTCGGGCATTACAAAAGTGATCCATGAAGCCAAAACATTTGTATACCCATAATACTTTGAAATAAAATAAATACATACATTTTTGAAAATAAAGTTAAAAAAGAAAATAATATAGGCACATGGAATTGAAACTTGTTACTTAACATTACATTTGTACAACCTTTTAATCAAAGAATTAACCTATTTAGTTTTTAAAAGAATATCATAAGATTCCAAAGTATAAAGATACCATAATTTATTCAACCATTCTCCTTCTAATGGATATTCAGATTGTTTCTAGTTTTTATGCCTTTGCAATATCTTATATGTGCATTGCTGATTCAAATGAAAAGTATATATTTTTTCATTTTAATAGATATTGTTGGATGACTTTCCAAAGAGTTTGTAGCACTTTGCAATCCCACCAATAGTGTCAGAATGCCCACCAGTGTTCTTTACCAGTACTAGATGTTTTGTGTTTTTTTATTACTGCTAAATTGAAAAGTGGAAAAATAATATCCTCTTGTTTCAGTTTGCATTTTTTACTACTAGTGAGTTTATTTAGCTAATATTTGAATGTTTAATTTTTTAATGTTTATATTTATTAGCTAATATTTTAATTTTTAATATCTATCCTTTAATGTTTATATTTAGTTACCATCCTATGCATTATCCCCTCTGAGATATATATATATATATAACATTGCATGCCATACTCTCAGATTTTCGAACAATAATAGCAACAAAAAAAGGATAAAGAAATTTTTACATTTACAGTCCATCTCTCGTTTAAACCAAAAGCATTTAATAGTTCCAGATAGAATGAGGAACTGCTTGTACACAGCTGACCTCACATCACTTCCTTCCATTACACTCCTACTCCATTAACTCCCCAGCCCTCCCCATACACACATACACTGTACTCCTTCCCGTGTCTGTCCCTTGCATATGATGCTCTAGCCCTTCTTTTCTTACCTAAAGTGTGTTCATCTTTTACATTTCCTAGAAAGTGAATGTATTGTGGATACATCTGTTTAGTTTATTAAAACTGACAGTCTCCTGTCATCTAAATAATGCTTTCATGTCACTGAAGTATAGCTAATCATTACAAACATGATATAATTATTTTACTATTTTCTTACTATTTATATGATATGTCATATTGGCCTCAGAGAAGTTTTTTACAATATCCTTCATTCCAACTCTAGCTGACTTAATTAAGTATTGATTAATAATGCTTTTTAGATGTTGCTCAAATATGAATCAACAATGCTTGTTTTTGTTATGGGATATATATTTTTTCTTATAATAACGCTCTTTTCTGTTTCCATTTGTAGGGAAACTTTTTGGTTTCAAGTTCCCTGCTCTGAGAGTTCTCACTTACAGAAAGCAGTCCTTACCACAAGAAGACCCTGATATGGTAGTAATTGATTCATCTAAACACAGTGATGATTCCGTAGCCATGAAGCACTTTAAGTCTCCTACAAAAGAAAGCTGCAGCCCCTCCGAAGCAGATGATACAAAAGCTTTGATACAGCCCAGCAAATGTTCTCCCTTGGTGAATATATCCGGACCTCTTGATCATTCCTCCCCGAAAAGGCAATGGGACCGACTCTACCCTGACAGACTGCAGTCAGGTTCCCAGCTGACCCATTCCAGATCAAAGGAAAGCATTTGTAGTATACGGAGAGCATCTTCAGTTCATGATATAGAAGGATTCAATGTGCACCCCAAGAACATATTTAGAGACCGGCATGCCAGTGAAGGTATGTTTGATTTTAAAAAAAAAAAAAATGGAAACATAAATTAATGGGTAATAAAAGGTTATTTCCATATTGTTTTTAATCTCAACATTAATTCTTATGCCTTGGGGAAAGAAATGTGATTAAAGGCTATTAAAAATGTGAGTTCCACATTCAGAATTATTACTGATTTCCTCTTTGAACTGTAGTGAGTAATTTGGTTTCTTCTGGTTTCTTTATCTGTGTTTCTGAAATAGTATGATAACCATTATCTGCCTACCTCATGGAGTGTTAATTAATTAATGTTTATTACAAGATGTGCTCAGGTGATGAACACTATTATCTCAAGCATAATAAATTTCACGGCATTTAACAAGTGATCACACCGTAGGAAGGAAGAATGATATGCCAACGCAGGACTATATCATTGACCAACTCCTTCCAAAGGGAGGGGTGCATGAAATGTGATGTACGGAGTGATCAGAAAGCTAAAAGCTGATAGGGGTGCAGAATAGGTGAAAGGAAGGGGAAATTTTAGTAGGAAAAAACTCCTGAAAGTTCTGATCACAGCCAAAGCTAACTTGAAAAGCAAAGTTAGAGTTCATTTATTTCTCCCTGGCCTCTTCATATTCACATACTTATATGAGCCATTAATGAAAGTAGGGCTGCTTAAAAAGTAATGAGAGAAATAATATATTATTTACTATGTTCAAGGCAGTGTAAGTGCTTGACACACATGAATTTTCATTTAATTCTCATAACAACTCTAAGTTAGGAATGCTTTTTAAGCCCCATTTTCTAGATGAGGAAACTGAGGTTTAGATACGTTCAATAAATAACTAGCCCAAGGTTCCAGATCTAGTCAGTGTCAGAGCCTGGCTTCATTCATTCCGAGGACTACCTGTCTCCAGAGTCCACAATCAAATCCATACAATGATTTTCCTCTCTCACTCCTGCTCCTCCATGAAACTTTGCCATAGGAGGGGACTGTGGAGTCCCTGAACTTTCCCCAGGGAGTCTGAGAATCAGACTACCCTACATGGGTATATCAGTCCCACTTTTATGACTCCTACAGATTTGAGTTCTTTTTTTTTTTTTTTATTGGGGGAAAACTACAAAGCATTTACAGTACAATGTTTACAGTCACAATTTGTAGTGAGCTGATTTCCGAAGCCTGCTGTCCATGCTCCAGCTAGTTTTCTATTTAAAACATAAATCCTTAGTATGGGTACTAGGAACTTTGTCAGCTGATCACAGTTATCTTTCAAGCCTCATTTCTAGCCCTAGCAAGACTCCTTCCCCTATAATACGCATACTCTATCCTATACTTGCACAAATATGACTTACCTTTCCCTAAAATGTGTCATATGTTTTCTTGCTTCATTACTTTGTTCTGCCTGGAATACTCTTCCTCACTTTGTCCCTCCTCACACTACTACTCAGCTGCAGGGATCCATTTCCCCCCTCCCAAGCCAGAAGAATTAAATGATTCCAAACCTGAGGGTGCAAAGCAATATTTACGTATGGTATAGCATTTATTACACTCTATATTTCATATGAATATATTTCATATATTCTTATGTCTGTCATTCTTGTTAGATATGTAAGCAAATGATTATGTTGCTGGGAGCTCCTCTAGCATAGGCGTTCTTATGGAGAGGAGTTCGGATGGCTCTTAGGAGCTCCTCAGTATCCAGCACAATTGCCTACTTCATGGTAGATACTTGATAAATGTCGGAGTGACATTGAGAAGACTGTGCTCATGAATTACATTCCAAAATCACACACATCAGGAAATAATGAGTTATCTGCTCCATACTACTCTGAATTGAAACCAAAGTATAATATTAGAATTGAATCACATTAAGGATATTTATCTAAAAGGCACAATGAAGTAGAGAAGGCAGAACAGGTGAAAGAGTTGGCAGGAAAAA
>CAUYRT010050809.1:0-28463 GCA_963574885.1 Lepilemur ruficaudatus | reverse complement strand
GTGGGACTGCAAATTGGTGCAACCTCTGTGGAAAAGAATTTGGAGATGCCTCAAAGAGCTAAAAATAGAATTACCATTTGATCTAGCAATAGTATTATTAGGCATCTACCCAAAAGAGCATAGGACATTCTATGATAAAGACATCTGCACCCGAATGTTTATGGCAGCACAATTCACTATTGCTAGGTCGTGGAAACAACCGAAGTGCCCATCAATTCATGAGTGGATTGTTAAAATTTGGTATATGTTTACAATGGAATATTAATTTTAAGAAACAACAGTGAGCTAGCACCGCTTATATCATCTTGGATTAAGCTTAAGCCCATTATTCAAAGTGAGGTGACACAAGATCCAAAGAATGGGCCCCACGTGTACTCGCCATCAAATTGGTATTGACTGATTAACACTATGGTGCTCAAAGGGTGGTGGTGTTCACTAGGGATTTGGGGGGTGGGGGGTAGACCCACATCTGAGGGATGTAGTGAGCACTATGGAGGGGAGGGGCATGCTTGAAATGTAGTTGGGGATTGGAATTAGGGGTCTCAATAGGGGGAAGGAAATCCTCTAAAACTGATTTATGTGAATAGCTGTACAAGTCGGTAAATTTACTACTAATAATTTATTTGTACACTTAAAATGGAGTAGTGGCATGGTATGTAAATTATACTTCAATAAAGGAAAAAAAAACAGATTTGTTTTTAAATGCAATGACTGGATTTCCATTTTGAACTGAACAAATGATTCATTGGCCCTAAAGAAAATACACAGTACATTTTAAATGTCTTGAAACAAATTTCAGAGCATAACATACCACTTTGGATTAATATAAAGTTAGTTGGATTTCAGTCAACTGGAGTCATCCTTCCTTGTTCAGGGAGTTATATTTAGATTGCGGATTTTTCTCTCCCTTTCTTTGCCTCTTATTCCCACTCTAACTGTTTACTTATTTTGAGACTTCATGACTGTTCCAGAGAAGAGTAAGCAAGAAAGGGAAAGAAGCTTAAATTCACAAAAGTCTCCTATGCTGCTGTTTGGTATTTTATGGTAAATGTAGGGAATATGTAGAAATATTGACTAAAGTGAGATTTCTAATTTTTCGTTGTTTTAATACAAACCAGTCTCATTTATCCATTGCTGTAGATAATAAAATGGCTACCAATGGTTATAAAGTTTATTCTATTTCTGAGTAATTCAATATTTCTCCATTCTCTCCCCTTTCTCTCCATCCCTACTTCTGCTACCCTAATTAATTTTCCTCACCATTGTCTGGATGAGAGCAATCTCATTTTGCATACTTTCCTTGTTTCTAGTTTTTCACCTCCCCCAATCTATTTCCAACACCAGCATGATCTATCCAATTGAAATCAGACCAGATCATTCCCATGCTTCCCATAACCTACAGGTTAAAGTCCAAGCTAATCTTTTACATGGTTAAAAATGCCCTTCATAAGTTAGTTACTATCCCCATCATTCTGCATCCTCTTCTACCACTCATTTCATAAAACTCAAAGCCACTGTAATAAAATGTACTTAGTCATTCATGTATGAAGTTTCTTTTCCCTGTGCCTTTGCCAACTGGTATCTCTCTCTAGAATGTCCAAATGACTCAGGTATGCATATGCTCTTTTTTAGCCTACTGATACTTTAAGACTCAGATTCATGTCAGGAAGTCTTCCTTAACCATCTCACCACCACCAGTAAACTAACCTAACTACTCCCTTACTATATAACCATATAGACTGGTCATGATTGCTCTTGCCACTTTGTTTTAAAATTAAATATTTTTTCTAGTCTTTTAAATTGTAAATCCCTCAAAAATAGGACTGAATGTTATTCATTTTATAATTCCAGAATTTAGGACTGTGCCTGGCAAAGAGTAAGAATTTAATATATAGAGAATTTTAAGATCATCTCTATCCAGGTGTGTTTTATGAAATTGTGAGAGAACTATGTATATTTATGTTTCTAAATCTGCAACTGGCCCAAAGTGCAGATCTAGCTTATTGTCTTTTAGGAGGGGAGAGGAGAGAGAGAGGAGAGAGGAGAGAGGAGAGGGAGAGGGAGAGGGAGAGGGAGAGGGAGAGGGAGAGGGAGAGGGAGAGAGAGAGAGAGAGAGAGAGAGAGAGAGAGAGAGAGAAGAGAAGAGAGAGAGAGAGGAGAGAGGAGAGAGTGAGCGAGCTGATTATAAATTTCTTACCTTGTGGCTTATATACTGTATGGATTCTTAACTTGTCATTTATTTTCAGCAATTGTAACCTATTCCTGAGAGTATTTTTTATTACTATTGATAAATAACTCCAACAAAATATTCACTTGCAATTGGACTTGTTAAACTTACTTCTGCTTTGAAGCTCAACTGCAAGTTGCCTTTCAAGGTTTTCTGTAATTTCCCTCTCTCTATAGAGCTCCATTCGCAGTTCCTTCTTTTCTTGCTGAATCTGCTTCTCCTGGATGCGAGCATTATCCAAAGCCACTTTCAGTAGACCCTGTCAAAGTACAGCAAATGACATGCAGTTCATCTTATCTGTTTTAATTTCTCAAATATGAAATAATTTATGTAGGTGCTAATGTCTTGTATTACATTTATTTTGTTTATAGAAATATTGTTGACCTGAATGTTGGTCAACAGAGTCTCCACGGAGGACAGACTATCAGCAAAAATGAATGGTCCAGGGAATCCAGGGGGCAATGCCTGCCCAGGAGTCAGTTGGATCTTGTCCAAGGGTGACTTCATCACTGGAATTTGAACTGGTACCTCTTCTGCAAATACAAAATTTATATCAGAAATTTCACAAATTAACGGCTCAAAAATTTCACCAAGTCATCTCTACTAGGATTCTATAATGATTTTTGTTTCTAAAACTAAATGGCTGACACTTGACACTCATAGTTAAAAGTCATATCTATTCTCCGGCTGCCTCAAATTTCTCAAAATAAATACTTCTGTAAAGAACTCATGAAACCAAAACACATTTATTGCTAAAGAGGCATGAAATTTGAATAAACAAATTTAAGCTATAAGCAATTGACATATATGTTTATGAATATCTATAAATTAAATAATCAGATCACTTCCTAGAAAAGCGTAAGATGTCTGTTATTTTTTCTCTTCAAATCTAATAACCTATCAATTTATCTATCTACTTTCATTATTTTAACAGCTTTATTGAAGCATAATTTACATCCAATAAAATTTATGTATTTCAATTTCATTTTTAGCAAATTTAGAGTTGCCTAATCATCACCACAAATCTATTTTAGAACATCTCAATCCTTCCAATAAGATTCCGCATGCTCATTTACAGTTGGTCTCCTTTTCCACCCCAGCCCCTGGCAAGCACTAATCTATTTTTTGTCTCCAAAGGTTTGCCTTTTCTGGATATTTCACATAAATAGAATCAATATGTGGACTTTTGTATCAGGTTTCTTTCACTTAGCATAATGTTTATGAGGTTTATCCATGTTGTGGCATGTATCAGTAGTTTCTTCCCTTTTATTGCTGAATAGTATTCTATTGCATGAATATAGCACCTTATGTTTAAACATTTTCTAGTTGATGGACATTTGGATTATTTCCAGTACCACTTTTTGAGGAATAGTCCTTATGAGAAAAATATCACCTATGACATAAAACCATGAGTTTTACTTATTCCCCCCTTTTATTTTTATATTGTCTTCTCTAACATTCTCATTACTTTAATGAGATACACCTTTAGTTTCAGATAAAGAGATACTAATAGAATTTTTGTCTGTTAAGATGTTTCAGATTTGATTTAGATGGATACATCAAAATTACAAAAGAAATCGCTTCTTTGAGAACCTTAATTACTTGGCTATTCTGGCTGACAATCATTTATGTGAGATGTATGAACTAGATAGCAAAGTTTCCTGTAAAATTACATATGTAAAAACTTCATATGGTGTATGCAAAAGAAACTGTTACAGAGAGGTTATCTTGAAATGTAACCAAAGTTATTCTTAATTGTGGTTCAACAGCAGCACATGATGGGGTGAATTGTAGCACCTCAAACAGTTACTCTACTCATTGTAGTATCTTAATTTCAGTAACAGGGTATAAGCAAGGTTTAAAAAATATACATCTCTCTGGTCAGAAAAAAATTCAGTGACTCCATATATTCTAGTGTGACTCATTACAAAAAAAGACTATGTTTGTCTCACTTCGAAGGATGGGCTCAATCTCTACCCAGGATAATATCACAAAGAGGGAAAAACATGCACCACATATACTTGCCATCAAATTGGTACTAACTGACCGACACTAAGGTGTTCACATGGTAGCAATACTCATTGGATGCCAATCAGGGAGGGGGTTGGGGGTATAAACTGACAACTAATGGAAGCAGAACACACTGTATGGGGGAGGGACACACTTATAGTCCTGGCTTGGGTGGTGTAGACGCATTTCATGTAAACAAAATGTTTGTATCCCCATAATATCCTGAATAAACAAAAAAATTAAAAAAAAACTAGATTTGAATCTAGAGACCTAGACAATTTTTTACATGGTTTGGAAAAAAAGAAACAAAAAAATCTAGCTATTGGTTCTGGTTCCTGTAGGGATGTGAATATGGACTTGTCACACAATTAGACTTCATTTTTCAATTGCAAGCAGCCTACATACGAAGTGTGCAGAGTCTCGAACCCACTGCTTTCACAGTCATGATGGTTTGCTGTGGGAATTCTTGTGTGGGAAGTTGTGGCATACAATTGCTGGATGCTTCAGTGAGACTACTTAACATGATAGTATTATCTCCGAATAAAAGGTGCTTAACATAGATCAGCATTACTTTTTCTATTTTTCCAAAATCAATAAGAATTTCATTAAAAGGCTAAATTATTATTTTAGAAAATAAAATATTTCACATTATTTGAATCCAAATGTTAAAATGACTATTTGTTTATTGGTCTTAAAGAATCCAATAAAATGCATAAAATATCCCATTTTTTTTTAGCACAGGAAGCTATGATGAATATTTTCCTAGAAATTATTTCTAGTAACACTTTAAAAATAGTATTTTGATCATAGATGTATGTGTTTTCTACAACTCCCTTGTTGTTTTATTTCTATATTATTTACTTAGAATAATTTGGATATTTAAAATTGACCCTAACCACTTATAGGACACTTCTCTCTCTCTCTCTCTTTTTTTTTTTAAAGTCAGTAGTGATGGGTTTGGAAGAGTTGGAGTACTCACAGGGAATCAGCATATTAATCAAATTCTGTGACCTTATTCAACTACATTGTTTCATTTGAAATATTATTTAAAAAAACCTAAATCCTAAAACATGTCTTAGGCAGCAGCTCTAATCTCTCTAAAGTACATTTTTCAACAAATAACCAAGCAATGTTATGCTTTATTTGTATCATTTGTATTTTGTCTTCTCCACATGAGTGCATTAAGTGGATAGAATGACTTCATAATGACTTATCAATATTAATAATAGCTCAAGAGGTTCTGTACCTTTATATTGATGTTTATAAATCTTAAAGTATGAATTAATGTAGCCTAGAAAAATTTGCTTTTATAAAATGAACATCTACAAAGGTAGAATATTTACTTCCTGCTGATTCAGAGACAATAAAATAGTTCCTTTGAATAAATACTTGTTTCAGGGACAGATTTCTTAAAATTAATGGATTCCTTGTTATGTATCACTCTACACATACGTGTAACATCAGTGGTAAGAATATGAATGTTGCTCTACAAACAAGCTATCTGAAAAGGAAAGCAATACATTTAGTATGCACAAAACAAAATTATAATGACATTAAAATTGCTAGAAGTCTTCTATTTGGAGATGGAAGAAATGCCATTAAATTGGCTGAAAGAAAAATTACTATTGACTATAAAGACAAGTTGCATCGTCTGTGGTTTGTAATGCTGCTGTACAGTAGATTGAAGTTGCAAAATAGTATTACTCTTCTTTAAAGAGATAGACACAGCTGAATTAGATGTTGCTTGCTGCAGTGAGGATCAAATGCAAAAAAAATCATATTTCATCAGACCTAGTCAACACCAGGAAAATAAATAGAAATATGAGAGGTATGCAGGCAATGATTCATTTTGATAATCTGGCCCAAGAGAGACACATAGAGACAGCACACAGATCTAAATTTCTATCAAAAGACAAATAGGACACAGAGGGTGGGAACTGAGATGACAGTGTAGCAGAGGTCACATCGATTTTCAGCAGCAGTTTCCACACAGATGAGATAACCCTGGACTCTATTTGGCCCATTGTTCATATCCTACCTGTCCCACAAGCAATAAATTTCCTAGTCCTAGAAAAAGGGCAGTAAAGAAGAAGGATTCTACTTATGACTTCTTATGATTAAGTTTTTGTGCTAACCAAACATGCTTTTCAGACCAAGGTCACATTGCATGTTAAGGTCTGTAATAGCCAAAAACTAGTAGAAGTGTATTATGTTTTAGCACATACTAGTGGAAACTGTCAAACTATACATCCAAGTTTTTTTTTTCTGTTTTAAATCACATTCTACAAAAATGAATGATAAATGCATTAGAAATCGATTTCAATCTTGTAGCAACAGGTCTTCACATCTGAATGGCATCTATCTATCGTTTTGCTCAGTTTGAATAAATGCACTATTATGTAGGAATTTATTAGGTGGGGTTCAGAAATCCTAATTGGCAATGAAATTAAAAATGCATAAGTACTAGAAACATGGATTGCCAGTTAAATGAGAGCATCACTTTGTAACCCTAGGAGAAAGGTTTTTGATTGAATATTTTGATTTAAAAGGCTGGTGTTCAAGTGTACATATTAAAACCTTTGTCAGCACATATAATGCAATGGTACAAACTACAAAATAAAGATAGAACAACTGCTATCTTGTCAAGAAAATGAACAACCTCTCCCTTTTTTGAAGCAACATGGAGACTGATTTTATTGAGCCCGTTTGTAAAACCTGTCATACTTTGTAATAGCACATGGGAACCCACTTAGAGAACAGGCTCTTTATTTTAATTACTTGCTTAGGACCCAGATAAATAGATGTAAAAGTTGACAAGAACTTTATTTGTAGAAAAAAAGGAAAATATATGGTAAATTCTCAGAATGAAAAAGTCATCATGAAAATAAAATCAAGGCAGCTAGAGACTTTCTATATGACTCCAGTGCTTATTCTCCTACTTGTGAAGTTGTTTCCTCTTTCCTCTGGGCTTTGAGGATCGTAATACAGGAATATAAACTGAAAACAGCTGACTCACCCAGCAGTGGAAAAATGCAACTACCTAACAGGTCATCAGTTTTATTCTTTAACAAGTAAATTATATTCCATTATTTGATTTGAGAGCTTTCCCCTAAATACAGCTGGCCCAAGGGACTCTCCTTTGTCGATGTCATTAGTATTACATTCAGCACAAGCAAGACACCTGCTTCCTTCTTCCAAGCTGAGGAACAATAACAGCAACAGAATGACCAACTGCTGTGTAATGATGTGACCTGCATGAATATAAGGAAGTATACATAGTCTCAGTTGAACAATGACTCTTCAAGTGTTCCATCATCAAATGTGTAAAAGGAAAACTTGATCCTCAAACTGTCACATTTTTTTAGGAGATGGAATAAAAAATAATACAGATAAATGAAAACAGAAAGCTAGTAGCAAAGGAATGAATGAAGGGCAAGCAGCCTGAGAAAGTGAGATAGATACTCGAAAACCAATTATGCCCCTGTTTGCTCTGGATCTTGAGATTAGCAATTTTCCATAACAGGCTCATTTATAAATTATGAATTAGAACTAAATCATCTTTCACGTAAAATATTATGCCAGTAACAAATATTATGTCCAGTGAAGGGCTTAGAAGAAGTATGACACCCAATCCTTGTCATTAAAGAGCTGATGTATTATTCTGGAAACAAGTAAACAAGTTACAGAAGTGGACAATTAAGTGTGAATTATATTAATGTGTCATACAGTCTTAACTGCCTCTCGGGGATCAAAGGAGAGATGATTATAGTTTGGAGGGAGCACTCAAACTAATCTATTCACACTTTAGCTGAAAAGCCTTCCCATTGTCCTTAGAATAAAGGTCCCACAGAACTTCTGCAGGTTATTAGGTGTGCTAACAAGAAAATGTTCCTTGCTCAAATTAGTGTTGAAAAAGCTGTCAGATACATTACAAGGTACTGGGTGAAATCTGAATTTCAGATAAACAGCAAATTATTTTTAATATATGTCCAAAATATTCCATGAGAGATCCTTCTATAAAAAATGATTTGTCATTTACCTGAAATTGAAATTTCAGAGGGCACAGTTTTCCTTTTTTTATTTGCTAAATCTTTTGAAGCAGAATATCCTAGAGCCTTTCAAACGCTAATACTAAATATTAACATATGCTATATGTTAAGACAGGCAGCAGAGAGCATAGTGATGAAGAGCAAAAGACACTGAAGCCTCACTGCCTGGGTCTGAATCCCCGCTCTATGATCTGCAAGCCCCTGGGAAAACTACTTAACCTTTCTGTGCCTCAGTTTCCTCATCTGTAAAGAGGATGCTAGTAATAATACCTACCTCTTAGGGTTGTTATACGGATTAATGAGCTACTATCTGCAAAGCTCATAGAACAATGTCTGAACCAAAATAAATGCAATATAAGTATTTGTTAAATAAATTAAATGGTACTTGGAAATTTCCAGAAGTAGGAGAGGGGAATATAGTAATGTATTTAACCACCTAAGCATGTAGTAATACTTCATGATATACCATGTTTGAAAAGATCCTTTTCTAGGTAATAACGGGATGAGCCCAGCTTCATTTTCAATTAGGTCAATTTTACTTTCCCAGTCATCAAAGACCCGAGGAAACTTAGGTCAGTGGTTCTTAACCAGGAGTAATTTTGCTACCCAGAGGACATTTGGCAATAGCTGGAGAAATTTTTGTCAAAACTGCGTGCTACTGACATCTAGTGGTAGGGGCTAGGGATGATACAAACGCCCAACAAAGCATAGAACAGCCCCTAACCCCCTACCCCTACCTCATCCCCAACAAAAAATTATCTGGTCAAATGTCAATACTGGTTGAGAAGCACTGTTCTAGAGTTATATAGGAAAATCTCAATGAATGGACAGTTAACTAGATCTCCCTTACTGCACTGAACTACAGGTTGAGCAACCCTAATCCAAAAATCTAAACTCTCAAATACTCCAAACTTCAAAACATTTTGAGCACTGACATGACACCACAGGTGGAAACTTTCACACCTGACATAATGTGAAGGGTTACAGTCAAAACACAGTCAAAACTTTGTTTAGTGCACAAAATTATTAAAAATACTGTATAAAATTATCTTCAGGCTATTTATATAAGATGTATACGAAATGAATTTCATGTTTAGACTCAGGTTCCACCCCCAAGATATCTCATTATGTCCATGCAAATATTCCAAAATCCGAAAAAATCCAAAATCTGAAACACTCTGATCCCAAGCGTTTAGGATAGGGATACTTAACCAGCAGACAGTTTAATAAGGTTAATAAGAAAAATGGTCAAATCAATTATTTAGAACTAACAAAGTGCTTTACAAGGTATGTTTCAGAGATCTGTGCATTTAATTTGGGATCACTATCCTCAATTTTTGATCAACTGTTACCTTAGTGAAACCTATACTGACCATCCTATTTAACATTGCAATCGGCATCCCTATTTCCACCCCATTAACACACTTTTTTGGGTAAAATTTACCACCATTTAATATACACTATATTATATTTGTGAAGTCTAAGTAGGGTAAGACATAATAGCAAAATTTTCCTTTATAACATATTTTATTCCATTGAAAAGCAAATAAGAAATTATTATGTGGGACCTGAAAAAATGCAGCTTCTATGTGTTCCAAATAGCTGAAGGGCTGACAAAGTTTAAAAAGCTATGAGGTATCAATAATAGAGTTTTGCTAATCACAGAGTCCACTTTCTAGGTAAATAAGAAAAGATAACACATATTGTAAGTATCTGGGTAAGAAAAGTATCTTCTGGGAAGTTGCAGCTGAGGCAATAAAGCAATATACATCAGTGTCCAAACTTGAATAGCATGTTGCATTGCCTTTTTCTCTCTGATAATTTTTCTTAAAACATGCCGACTGTAAGAGACAGTGGTGAGGTTATATGGTTATATGGGTTATTAGTAAATTCTCCCAAGAAATTGTGATACTGACTGTACTTGAGAATCATAGCTCAACTATGGCACATTTCACCATCTGTTAATTCATTTATTTTAACGAAGGTAAGATGGAATCCCTTGTCAGTGACCAAGAACAGCAGTTATTTTGACGCTGTGGAAAAAATATGGCATTTAGACATTCATAATGGAAAAATGCTACATGAGAACTTAATAATGGAGGGAAGGTGACAATGGACACAGAGGCAGTGAGCAAAGTGATCTTCCCCAGTGATCGAATGAGATTAGGAAAATTACAATCTCTAAGGGAACTGGATAGAAACAGCTGTTCGGTAGATGGAGGCATGTTCCTCCAGGTCATCCAAAACGAATATGAAGACAGGTCCAGGACAAGTGCTGAAATGGCTAACACATGACACTAAACTGAAAATAACTTCATTGGAATCAAATGCTGATTCTTAAAACACTTTAGCTAAATAAGTAAAACATAAAAATATACGAATTTTACAGAATTGGAATCTAGGACAGAAAGTCTGGGTAATTTGTTCAAGTTTGATTGCAAGATATTAGTATTGAAAGATATTAGATATTCGTTCTTAATTTCCTCATTATTTTCCTTTCTTCACATTACAAGGTTTCTAGGCTATTAAGTTCATAATATTTACACAGTCATAAAAACAGAAAATGTTAGAAAACTGTATTTAATATTAATTGCTGAATTTTATAAGGCTTTGTACAAGTAAATCTTAAAAATAGTTTTTTTCTGGTAAAGAAATATCATTGGCTACAAGGACAGTAGTCTCACCTTACCTGTGAGGGATAGGTTTCAAGACCCCCAGTGGATGCCTGCAATAGTGGATAGTACTGAACTGTATATATACCATGATCTTTTTTATACATACATACTTACATTAAAAATTTAACTTACAAATTAGGAAAGTAAGAAATTAACAATAATAAAATAGAATAATCATAATAATATGCTGTAATAAAAGTTATGTGAATGTAGTCTCTTGTTCTCTCAAAATATCTTATTGTCCCGTACTATTTTCTGACCACAGTTGACTGGTAGTAACTGAAACTCCCAGAAAGCAAAACTGCAGATAAGCAGGGATGGCTGTATGTATAAGGATAGGATAAGATTGGGAAAGGAAAAAGGAGAATATCTTAGTGATCTAAAATGTCACTGGAAGTTGAGAGCTGACCAAACAATTTTTCCCTTTATGTTTCAAGCTTTCAAACATATTAAAGATATTAAACACGTTTAATAAATATATATTTTACATATGTCAACATGTATTATGTATATATTTGCAGGCTCATAAAAGCATCGAACTCTACATTGTCTGTATAGACTCAGTCTCAGCACAGATATAATCTTATATTCAGTGAAAATTTTAGAGTTTTCTTTCAAACTAAAGCTCTTATGACAGAAGACAAGAAAAAAATCCTCAAGTACTAGTGTTATTAGCAAAGGCGAAAAATGTCTGTAGTGTCTTGACTTTAACATCTGCCATTCCATATGGACCCATAAATATTTGTAACAAACAATGGGTGAAGGAATTTCAACATTAATAAAATAAGGCCAAATTTGCCAGGAAAAATGTAAGATAGATTTTTTCCTGTTTTCTTAGTAGAAAGCACACCCATCTTAAACCTGCAAGTCTCCATGGGAAAAAAGATTCAACCTAATTTATGGAAAAATGTGCTTCAAACACTGTGAGCCTGAGGTTTTCTTATTACCTTGGAATTAATCTGAGAGCATTCACTTACAAAATTATGTTTAGTTCTTGTCCGGTTGTTAGGAAAACAAAATATGATGCCATAAATCCTTAATTTATTGTTGCCACACTAACTAAATCTTTCATTCAATTTATCAGAAGAAATTTTTTTAAAAAGGAAATTTCATGGGTAAAGCCTAGAATCAATGTATATTCAACATAGTTGTACATATGTAGAAGGCTGGCATAGCTTCAGATTCAGCCAATCTTTTTTGAAGGGACTACTATATGCTGAGTGCCATGCTGGGCACGTCCACTTTAGTTTTCTAATTTAAACTTCCCATAAACAAACACCCTGAGGTAGTTCTTTCTTGTCTATAAATAAGGTCATTGAAGTTTAGAGATGTAACATCCCAACATACAGATAGATTCAGTCATGTTTATTATGCTATAAGAAGAATGCAGATTCAGGGAAAAAAGTTAAAATCAGAAAGGGGAGTATCTGATGATTAGCCCCTGCAAAACCATTCAAGTTCAACTGCATTATACATTTTTGAAATCTAATTGAGATGTTTTGGGTAAAATGTTTCTCTTTGTCATATAGACAAGCTATATTTGTCTATTAATAATATAGTTATTACAGGAAATCGCTACCAAACTCTTCAAATTACAAGTTTGTGAACTCACTTTAATTATGCCACAATACTATGCACAGCTGGTTACTCAAAAGTGTTTCTGATAAAAGTCATTAAGGTAGATGTGAATATTGAAATAGAAGAAAGTAAAATTGAATCAAGCCCCACAAAAAACTAGAAACGGAGATGAGGAAGAGACAGTGTTAAAACACGAAACAAAATGGCACATTAATGTTTTCTAGTGATGGTGTTTACCCCTCCTTACTCCCTTGGCTATATCTTGTGAATTATTTTATTATTATTATTTTTTACCCAAAAAAGAGCTTGTTCACTGGATAGTATAAACTCCCATGGCAATAGACAACATCTAAAACTAGGATCGTGCACTTGGTGAAGGTTGTTAAATTGAGCATTGCTAATAGATGCCTACTTTTTTGATGAAACGTCATAGATTTTCAGGGGAGAAGCAACAATTTTTTATTATCATTACATTACACAGGACAAGAAAAAAATGCGAAGATTACAATGCTTTGTCTTAATAATTAAAATATATTTTAAAGAAAATTCAGCTTTATAAAATAAATTAGATGATTAAGGTCATTTTGAACTGGTGAGGTTTATAACAGTGTTGCAATTATGATTTCAAGACTTACCTATTAGAAAAACCCTTAATTTTTTTCTATCATAAAAATATTGTGCCTCAGTACCTAAATTTTTTAGCTGACTGAAAAATTGGCATATATATTCTCACTGATTGTATATGAGAGACAGAGAGAGAGAGATGGCTAATGAAAATAGAATATGCCCAATTTTATATCATTGGTAACATCAAAAATATTATGAATATGCATAGATTATAAATAGATGTAACTGCACATAGTTATTAGTGAGCATACTGAGATAAATGTCAAACCTGTACATTTCTACACATTTCTCTTTTAAAGAATTTATGGGAGGTGACAAATTCTAAATTGTTATATAGACTGTCCTTGCCAAGATTTCCATGAAATTATCATTGTAATTTTGAATTATGTTAAATTTTTAATCTTAATCCTGCCAAAATACCCCCTTTCCGCCTTTTTGGGATACAAGTAAATAGTGTCTAAGGATTAATCCTCAGAAGTGCTGTTTTCTTTATTAAATAGTTGCTTATGCAAAATGAATTCTTGGAAAAGTATTTTGCCTTTAGGAAACATGTAGGCTCGCAATTTTTACTATTTTGTTTCCTTATTCTGTGTTAAAAATAGGCTCATTATACTTTTTTTGCGCAATGTAAATTGGCTTTCAAAATCCCTAAATCTATAGATTAGCCTGGTTGATGTGCCTCTAATATTATGCAATTTCTTGAGTTTTTGGTGATACATAATTAAAATTAGGTATAATTTTGAAATGATTTCTTCAAATTTGAAAGACAACTAGTTAAAAAAGATATTGTGATAGGGAACATTAAACATCTTTTAAATGCAGCAAAAATTCTCAAAGTGTGATTCCCACACCAACAACATCAGCATCAATTGGGCACTTATTAGAAATTCAAATTGCCAAGCCCTACTCTAGACCTAGTGAATCAGAAATTCTGGGAGTGGTACATGTTTTTAAAAGGCCTCCAGGGCATTCTTATGCATGATAACGTTTGAGAACCACTGCTCTAGGGTGCTCCATTAATAATCTGCTCCTTTGTACCTTCCACTAGCCTTCTCTGTTCAGATATGTTAACTAAGCAAAAAAAAAAAAAAAAAAAAAAAAAAGCAGTGATTTTAAAGCTGGCACCTCAATTGCCAGGTCAGCACAGTAAATTCCTCTTCCTGATTTGTGCCAGATTAAGAAGAGAGGTTTCTTCCCTGGTTGATGGAAAAGACTGCACATCTCCTGGCAGGGAAACAAAATGAAAAATCTGCTTTACAGCCTTTGCAGTCAGCCAGATGACTGAGCCCTCAGTAAGGCTAAAAGCAGGACTATATTGGAACCCTGAGGCCATTTAACAGATAAACCAGGGTGAGAAAACATTATCACTTGGAAGGGTTATCTAATTGCTGGAAATACATGCCCTCCCCTCAATCTATCCCAAACACCTCTCTTTAAAACATCAGCTTTCTTTCTACCTTACCCCTACTCGCCATCCTGCCTCTTGTTTGCCAATTTGTGATGCAGACTGTTATATTACTTCTCTGCACTTAGAAATGTTCTCCTCTTTGCAGCCTTTTACACAGAAGTAGCCAGGCTGGTTTTCTGGAGAAGAGACTTGTATATGTCTCTGATGCTGTTTATTTCAGAAATTCTTGGCTTTCTTGCAGTTTTTGGATCCAATTCTAGCCTCTATATAAAACTTCTTTCTGTAACAAAGTAGTCAACCCTCCTCCCATAAAGATGGAAGGGAAATATTGACAGTGGGGAATATATATCAGAGGGAATGGCCTGAAAAAAGGGCAAAAATATTTTCTGTCTCTTTAAAACATCTTTCACTCCTTTTTGAGAACTAAAACATGCATACCTGCCTCAGGCTAGTGGTTGAGAGGGGCAGGGTAATGCCTTCGGTTCTTTGTGCGGCTCAGCCCCGATGTGGTGGAGGGAGGTCCTAGGTGGAGGTCACTGGATTGTCTTCAGCGAGATGGGATGATCAGGATCATCAATGGTAGTTGAAGAGCAATGGCCTGCCTGAAGCTGATAACCCACCCTTTAAAAGCTCTGTATTTGTGCTTATTATTAGGATGATGACATTTCAGAGAGGAGTCTCCATCCTCCTCCTTTGCTGGCAAAGTAATAAAACCCCTCTTTCCTTTTCCTCAAACCACTTTTCTGATGTGGCTTCAGGGACAAATAAGTGCTGAGTTTTCAGTAACATTTCTATTCTGGGACCTCAGCCTTTTTCTGTTTCTAGGCTCTAGAGAATATAGAGGTACATAAAAAAATCAGTCAGGTTTGCTTTACCTCTGATGTAATAATAGATAATCTCAGAGATGATGGGAAAGTATGTGTGTGGGCCAGAAAATTTAGACTTCACTATTTTTTGCACAAAGGACTATGATATATAGAAAAATTCAATAAATGTATACTACAAATCCTGTGACAACTATATAAGCTATTTTTAAAGATCATAACATTTCAATTTGTTATGAGATTTTTAGATTGTAGTATTAAATATATCCCACACCACTACTGAAACCAGAAGTGTACACAAAATAATGTTGTGGTAGTATTGCCATAGATGTAAAATACTCTTAATAAAATAGAGATATAAAATAAGATTAGAAGATATAAGATATAAAATAAGATAAAAGATATAAAATCAGAACAATTACTCAGGTCTACTTTAATAAAAGAGTAGCCTTAAAACTGCATCATTCTTATGATACTGACATTCCCATTAGCACCTTGTATACCTTTTCAAAACTGTATACTCTGTTCAAATGGCATGGTGTCGTTTTGCAATATTGTGTCCAAGCAGATACAAGATTTGTAGAGAATGCACCTAGGGAGCCATAAAACTGGTAGAGAACATATTTCTCCATGGTATTTTAATACTTTGAAAAATTCAATCACAAGGGAAAATGTATTGCTGTAAACATCTTAAAAGCCTTATAAAGGCAATGCTTCCCACTGCAACTGTTTAAATAATTTTAAGAGTGAGAATAGGTCTTCTTATATATCAAAGCTCGAATTATTTTAATTTCCTTGATTTTCCACAGGTCTTGCTCTTGAAATTTAAAAAAGGATTAAAATACAATGCAATCCATGTGCTAGTATGATAATGAATAATCTGGTTGCCAATTTACGATATTAGAACGTTTTCCAAAATGAAGCCAGAAAATGCATTTTCTCTCCAGCATATGTTTTACTCTTTCTGCACAAGGCATTGTTTGATTACTATAATTTAGCAAAGAAAAATGGTGTTTTACATGATCAATGTGCTGTATATGTTTGTGTACGTTTCAAATGAGCCTGAGTGGGAAAAGAAGCCCTCAAGGTAGAGAACGTTAGGGTTTAAATTAGAAGCAAAGAAAATCAAATCCTAAATTCTGAATTTTGGGAGTTGAAATTTGGAAATATTTGTTTTTCAGTTTTTCAATTTTTAAAGAAACCTTAGGAATTAATTAAGAATTAAGCTCCTCATTATTATATGTTGCCTTCTATTCATTTTTCAGAAAGTTTATTTCCATGTTTGTGATGTGTATGTGCATTCTTCTCTCCAGCACTCAAGGTGGAATAAAAGGACACTTCCTACATATTTGTTTTATCCTAAAGTGAGTATTCTATGTATCTCAATAATCAATTTTTAAAATTTCTTATTTTAATTAGTTTGGGTACATAATAGTTGTATATATTTATAGGGTACATGTGATGTTTGATATAGGAATGAATGTGTATTAACCAATTCAAGGTAATTGGGGTAGTCATCACCTCAAACATTTATCATTTCTTTATGTTAGGAACATTTCAACTCTACTTTTTTAGTTATTTTAAATTATATCATAAGTTGTTGAATAGTCACTTTGTTGTGCTATCAAACATTGTTCATTCTATCTAACTATCTAATTATATTTTTGTACCCATTAACCATCCTCACTTTATCCCCCCTCCCCGCTACACTACCCAGCCTCTGGTAACCATTGTTCCACTCTCTGACTCTGAGATCAATTGTTTTAATATTTAGCTCCCACATATGAGTTTTATAACCTAGCACCTTTCTTCAAAATTTACTAGCAAACAGTCAATACAGTAAAGAGACAACCTATGGGAGGAGGTTGGGAGGAAATATTTGTAAACTATTCATCTGACAAGGGCCTAATATTCAGAACATATGAGGAACTCAAACAATTCAATGGAAAAATAAATAATCCCATTAAAAGATAGTCAAAGGATCTGAATAGTCACTCCTCAAAAGAAGACATGCAAATGGATGACAGGTATATACAAAAATGCTCAACATCACTAATCATCAAAGAAATGCAAATCAAAACCACAATGAGATATTTCACCCCAGTTAGATTTGTTATTATCACAAAGACAAAAGATAACAGATGCTTGTGAGGATGTGGAGAAAAGGTAACTCTTATATACTGCTGGTGGGAATATAAATTAGTATAACCATTATGGAAAACAGTGTGAAGATTTCTCAAAAACTAAAAATAGAACCACCATATGATCCAGCAATCCCACTTCTGGATATTTATCCAAAGGAAAGAAATTCAGTATATCAAAGTGATAACTGCACCCCCATGTTTATTGTAGCATTATTCACAATAGCCAAGACATGGAATAAGACTGTTTATCAACGGATAAATGGACAAAGAAAATATGGTATATGTACACAATGGAATACTACTTGACCATAAAAAATGAAATTCTGTAATTTGCAACATGGACAGAACCGAAGGTCATTATGTTAAGTAAAATAAGCCAAGCCAAGCACAGAAAGACAAACGTCACATGTTCTCACTCATATGTGGGAACGTAAACAGTTGATCTCATGGAGTTAGAGAGTAAAATGAGAAGGGAGTGTGTGTGTGTAGGGGAGGAGTGGTAAAGAGAAGCTGGTTAATGGGTATAAACATACAGTTAGATAGAAGGAATAAGTTCGATAGCATAGTAGGATGACTATAGTTAGCAACAGTGTATTGCCTATTTTCAAATAGCTAGAAAAGAGGACTTGAAATGTTCGTAACACATAGAAATAATAAAAATACTTGAGATACCCTAAATAGCCTGAATTGATCATTATACATTTTAAGGATGTTACAAAATATCACATGTACCCCATAAAAATGTACAAATATCATATATCAATAAAAATGTACGAGCAGTTTCCAATCATTTTCCAAAAAGAATACAGTTATGATATGAAATGTAAAACCTTCACCAACTGCCTGTTATTCAGCTGTCTTTTTGTCAGTTATGTTACATGACAGTCAAAATATTAAAACCTATTAAACATCTCATAAACATGAATCATTCTCCCCTGTCTATTAAAAATGTCCAAACTTTTGAAGAAAGCAAAGGTATAGTACCATTTTTGTTTATAAGATAAAGAGTTAAAAAGTAAAGTCTTCTCTAATCTGCGTTTTTAGCAATTACTTTTACTTTTACTCTTAGCTCCACTCTTGCACCTCCCACTTCCTAATGGACATACTATTCAGGCCACTTTTCATCTAGCCATAGGCCTCAACCAAATATGACTTCATGTTGTGATTCTTATTTTTGTCATTTTCACCATCTCTTACCAAGGCTTGAATCTTCCTAATCACTTCGACTCTTTACCCTCTTTTTTCTCTCTCATATCTAACCTCTAAACAGGTTTTCTTAACACTTCCTTTAAAATATCTCTTGCTCCAACCACCTCATACTTGGACAGTTAAAAATAGCTTCCTTAACTGGAGTCTGTAGTTTTAGTCTTTTCCTAGACAATTCCATTTTGGACATTAATGCTGGAATAAATTGTCCAAAGTCAATGTCATCCCCTGTAAACAAACCAATAGGCCCTCAGATTTACCCAACTTTTGTGCTTTATACACAAATATTTCACTATAAAAATTTCACCTATAGTCCAACTGTTTGACTTCCTGTCATCTACTACTCAAGTCTCATTTCTATAATTCATGTCTAAAATATTCCTCCATCCACTTTAAGATATTAAATGAATACTCTCCAGTAAAGTTTTTTGGCTACCTCAGCCCACAATAATTTTCAACATCTCTGAAATCTTATTCAGAGTATATTTTCTGATCACACATATAGAATCTTGTACTATCTACTAAAATATGTTCTTCATAATGCTATTTACATCTTTTATCAGTAAATAAATTTTCATATGTTCATGTCTTAAATCCCCAGTTAGACATTAAATTATTTGAGGGTGGGGACTGTTACCTACTTATTGTTCTCTTTTTCCTCTGCAGAAGCTACCATTTTGCCTTCCACACACTAGACATTCAGTAAATATTTGTAGTTTGTTTTCTAAATTTCACAGGATGGGAAGTCATAAGAACAATTAAAGCTAGCCAGGGCTGCCTAGAAAGCACACATTAAGGCTTAGAACATGGAAGCATAAAGGTAATAAATAGACCCCTAGACTCTAAATCCTTGGAAACTTCCCATGATTCCTAATTTAAGGAAAGAACACTCAACAGGATAACATCCACTCTGTGGTTGGCCTGGGACTGTTAAATAATGTGGACATATCTAGTGGTCAGAAAGTCGGTCATGAGAATGGGTTTTTGAGGTACTGATTCACCCCTGATCAAATCCCTATTTCCTAATTCCAAAATGAACAGATTTATATAGGTGGAAAAGAAACTGTGTGATTCTCCTAGCATTACTTAAGAACATTTCTTGAAGGAGCTCTCTATTCTTGGTGTGAGTTGTGTTCTTATTCTCTGAGAGTTAATTACCAAAGTGTATTTTTGTCCTTAGTAGCAACATACTACAGTTGACTCTTGAACAATACGGATTTAAATTGTGTGGGTCCACTCAGATGTGGATTTGCTTCTGCTTCTGCCATCCCTGAGACAGCAAGACCAACCCCTTCTTACCTTCCTCCTCCTCAGCCTAGTCAACATGAAGGTGAAGATGAAGATCTTCATGATGACCCACTTCCACTTAATGAATAAATATATTTTATCTTTCTTGAATCTTAATGATTCACTCAATAACATTTTCTTTTCTCTAGCTTACTTTATTGTAAGACTATGGTATATATCACCTATAATATAAGAAATATGTATTAATTGATTATTTATATTGTCAGTAAGGCTTTTGGTGAACAGCAGGCTATTAAAAGTTTACTTCTGTGGGAGTCAAAAGTTATATTGTGTGGGGGATTGGCTATCCTAACTCCTGTATTGTTCATGGGTCAGTTGTAGTTACAATTTAAACTGGAGTTATTCTTCAATTCAATTTTTAACATTTTGAAAACTGAATTAAAAATCTGTGAATACTAAACTCTGATATACTTGTTCTTTATTATGTAGAACCAAAATAATTTAATTTTAAATGCTACACTTTCAAAAAAGACTAGTCATTGTGGTATACAACTGGAGCTATGTCTATACATACAACTATATTGATCCTTTCTAGTGAACCATTTTGGTGTAAAACATTTAGTGAATTCAAAACAAAAAAAGAAATCAATTATCTTGTAGAGCTGTCATGTTTTCAAATTGAATTGACTGTCTAATTCAATTTAATGGCCAAACTTTATGTGTGAATATGCATGTATGATAGTTAAGTGCATACAAAACTTAAAACTACCCTCTTCATTTCTACCAAGAAATACAGAACACATATGAAATAATTTTTCTCTATGGGAAATGAAAGAATTTTTGTAGCAACTGAAGTGTTATCAAAAATTGAATTACAACTGAGAAATTCAATTATGTCGTGTGATATTTTCCTTTGGTTAATTCCACCCCTCCAACCTTTGTCAAATTGTACATCATTTGGGAATTTGGTGACATTTATTTCTAGTACTTTAAGAAAATGGTAGCTTTATGAGTCCTTTTGGCATCATATTTTATATGCAGAAAAAAGGTTAACTCTTATACTGTAGTATCACCATATACAAGCAAGGCATTTACACACAAATGTGTAGTATTTAACTGTCTTTTTTCTAATTATCTCTCTGTCATGTTGTATATTTGGCAATATCTTTTACCCTGTTCAAATTTATTTAGAAGAACCAGAATAGAGCTGTACCTTGTTATTTAAGGATTAATAAATGCCAGACCATTTTTTATACCTTTTGAATAAACACAATAATTTTGAACATTTTCATTGAAGATAATTAAAAGGCAAGGATATGTTTTCCAAATTATACATAGCATTTGAAATGGGCTTCAACTATTGTTTTAGGTATTAAAAGAATAGATGGTACCAGATCTAACCTTTTGGTATTCAGTAGTTTTCAAGACATTGTTGCAAACTAAACATTAGGGTAAATTTATTTGTGTTATCCATGCAAACAAAACACAATCCTAATACTCAATCATCCCTTAAAGGTCTAACCTATAATTACATACCCAAAGCTGGAAAGCCACACAAAAATATCCATCAGAGACAGGGGTGAGTTTCTCCTTTCAGGAGGAAGATAAAATTACCTTATGGGAGCTACTGTCCTTTCCCATTACTGAAACCACAGAGAAGCCACGAGAATTTAACCATTTGTAATAACAATAACAACTTTGTTCTTCTTTCATGAATCATCATAGTAAAACATTTTTATATGCATGGTAAAAATGATCTAGAGTAATATAAACTGAGAGTAAAGATTTGGCATAGGAGGAAAAAAACCTCCTACAATGTAGATATATGGAAATTTTTTTCAAAAACACCTCGTGAAATTCTCACAAGGTGGAACGCTAACCCCACATGTAAGGACAAATCAGAAAGGGGAAAGTGTAGTTAGATATACCTCAGACCTCAGGAGTACAACCAGCTTATGTTAAAAAAAAATGAATAACTCCTAAATATTCTTAGAGCCTCATTCAGCTTTAAGTTGTTCTTTTATCAAGGGGGTAAAAAAACAAGGGAGAAACTTAAAGTAGATCTCCAGTGACTTAAAGGTACCTTCTGTGTAATGTGAATATAAATAAGTTTCCTTTACTGGTTGATTGGTTTTGAGCTGTTATTTTGCTCTCATCTCTGAAATTCAGACATTGGTGTGAGGAAAATCTCCATTAAGTAACAGTAAGGCAAGAGGGAAACCCTCATTAGCTTGAAGTATGGGTATTATCAATCAAAATAAATCATCAAGGAGAAAATGAAAATGGGAAAGTAGTATAATTACAAATACTGTTTTGCATATCATTGCTGTCCAACAATAGTAAAGAGGCATACGCCTTGTAAAAGCAAATTCAGTTCCATTGACTGGGGTCTCAAATAACATGTTTCATTAAAGTGTTGTGCTTTGAACAACAACAACAACAAACCACTATTTGTTATGCATCACATTCTAGCCCAGGGCATGTATATTTATTTTAATCTATAAAATAAACACTAACTAATTTTCTAGCTCTGAAAGAGTGAACTGAATCTTTCAATTGTTACTCAAAAGTGCCAGAACACAAAATCATTTTCTCCATTTCAAACTCTAGAGACACGTTTCTATGTCGGCAGCAGATTTAGGTGCTATTATTTGAAGATTTATTTTTCAACCCCTATTTGAACGGAATGACGATGAAATAAAATTATTTTTGGACGAAAATAGTGTTTAATATATTAGTCTTAAATTTGTTCACAGCTCCTGTTCATTAAATTAGAAAAAGTTACCCATCCAGTAGCCACAATGTTGTGTTAGAATTGGCACATGGAATCTTAATAGGGAAATGTTTCTTAGAAGTATTTATTTGTAAGTGTTTTCTAAACAATTAACCAGGACTACTGTGAACATTTAAGATGCTAGCATTTTGTTTTTTTAATCACAAAATCAGTAAGAATTTTCATCAGACCAATTTGGACAAGCTGTTTCTAAACACATCTCATCCATCACTTAGAGTAATTAGTTTGGCTGCCTTCTTGTTATGATGATAATCATGACACGAGCACTGACTGCTAGCGGCTTGGTCCCTGAAGGTTGCAGATGTATCAGCTATGATATAATCATTACCAAGCACTCACAACCTAATGGGCAGCAGCTTGCCGTTTAGGTCATACGTGCATGTGCATCTCCACTCTCTCTTCTGCTTACTATTCCAGGAACTGCTGGTACTGCCCTCTGTGCCCTAGTTTGAAGGAAGAGGAAATAAAGCCAAGATAAATATTTTGTTGATTGCAGTTCTGTCACCCTACTTCCAAATGATTATCTATCTGCCTGTCTTTTACTCTGCCTTCTCTCTTCTACCTTTCTTCAGGGTGTATATGGTGGAAGTAGAGTGAGGAAGTAGTTATGGTCTGTATTTAGGATTATGGAAGGAAAAAGGGGTGTTCCAATTTTTTATCTCCATGATACCTCCTGCATATTCTTATAAAGACTCCTGTATGTTCTTACATAGAGTTGTTTCTTGTGATATGACTATCAAATTATGAGATAGGAATCACTGGACCTTGTATTAATACATAGCCATGTTTGAGACCTAGTTAGCTTGTCTTTTCCTTGAAACTTATGAGAACATTCTCTGAATTGTAATTTGGGAAAGCATGCATGAGCCATACATGGAATATATGTGTCATATGTGAAGCAATGCCTTTGGAATTCTCAATGTTTCAAACTCCATCTCCACAATTCTACCTGTTGTCCTCTTGTCTTGCTTCTAAAATTTTCACATATTAAAAAGGATTTTTCTTGATCATACGGCCCCCAGCTATCACACCACTCCTCTCCTAATCCTTTGTAGCAAAACTCCTTGAAAAAGTTATTTGCTTGATTCTCTCATGAACTTATTTCAATTAAGCTTTTGTTCACATCTGTCCACAGACACTATTCTTGTACTTTTATAATGGTGGCAATTATTCACATTGCGAAATACAAAGGTCAATTCTCAGGCCCAATCTTCTTGATTTCTAGGCAGCTTTTGACGTAGTTGATCATGCCCTCCTTCTTAAAATACTTCACAGGACACCTCTTCTGTTAGTTTTCTTCCTATTTCATTTACTACTCCTTCTGAGCTTCCTTCAAAAGTTCTTCTTCATCTCTCAGACCTACCTTTGAATGCCTGAGAGCTAAGTCCTTGGGCCTCTTCTCTTTTCTCTTTAATCACTCCTTTGGTGATTTTGTCCAATTTCATGGCTTTAAACACCATCTACAAGCTTATTATGCACAAATTGATATCTTCAGACTGTGTATTCCACTGTTTACTTAACATTTTTACTAGATGTCTAATAAGTACATCAAAATTTACATGATCATCTCCCCTACTTTAATGCTCTTTCTAGAGACTTTTCATGTTAGGTAATGGCAATTCATCCTTCCAAATGCTCAGAACACAAACCTTTGGAGTCAATCTTGACCCCTGTCTTCCTCTCACACTAAATAAAATGTCCATCAGCCAATGCTTTTGTCTCTACCTTAAAAATACATCCAAAATCAGGCCACTTTTCACCACTTACATTTCTGTCACTCTGGGCCAAACCACTATAGTCTCATATAATATTACTGCAGTTGTGGTGTTCTGAAAATTCTTTCTGTTTCAGCTTTTGCTTCCCTTCATTCATGCTTAATCAGTATTCAGAGTTATCCTTTAAGAAATAAATCAGGTTATATGTCTTTACCATTCAGAACCTTCCAATGCCTTCTCATCTCCAATAGCATCTCATCACCATTGGCTTCCCATTTTCCCAGTGGCTTCTATTTTAAATCCTTAAAATAGCCAATAAGGTCTTACATAACCTGGGCCCCTTTACCTCTCAAACTGTAACTCCTAAGACACTCCCATTCATTCCCTTTGCCTCAGCTACATCTCAAAATCAAGACCCTTACATTTACTATTCTCTCTGACTACAATGATCTTCCTTCAGATATCAGCATGGCTAGCTCTCTCACTTGCTTCAGTTCTTTATTCAAGTGTTACGTTCTGTGATGCCTTTTACAGCCAAATTATTTTACTTTTTTATATCAAAGTATTAAGGTGATACAAATGTTTTTTTGATGTGGATACATTGTATAATGCTTCAGTCAAGGTTTTTAGCATGCCCATCACCAGAATAGCATTTATTGTACCTGATAAGTTTTAACCCCTCAGTCCTTCCCACCCTCCCCCTTTTGGGATTCCAATGACCTTCACATCTCTTTGTGTCCATGTGTGTCCATTGTTTAGCTCCCAATTATTAGAGAGACCATGCGGTGTTTGTTTTTCCATTCCTGAGACAGTTGATTTCGGAAATGGTCCTTAGGTCCATCAAAGATGCTGCAAAAGACATTCATTCCTTTTTATGGTTAAGTAGTACTCCAAGATATATATGGATCCTATTTCATTCTATAGCATGTGGTTATACAGTTTTCCCAGCACTATGTATTGAATAGGGTTTTCTGTCCCCAATGTATGTTATTTGCTTTGTTGAAAATCAGTTGGTTGTAGGTTGATGGTTTTGTTTCTGGATTCTCTATTCTGTTCCATTGTTCTATGTCTCTAATTTTAAACCAGTACTATCCTGTTTTGGTTACTATAGCTTTGTCATATCATTTCAAGGCCAGATTTGTTCTTTTTGTTTATGATTGCTTTGGCTATTAGGACTCTTTTTTGGTTTCAAATGAAACACTGAATTAATTTTTCTAGATCTGTGAATTATGATGTTGACATTTTAATGGAAATTGCATTGAATCTGTAAATCACTGTGGGCAGTATGAGCATTTTAAAGACGTTGATTCTACCAATCCATTAGCATGGGATGTTATTCTATTTGTTTGCATCATCTACAATTCCTTTAATCAGTGTTTTGTAGTTTTCCTTGTAGACTTCTTTCAGCTCCTTGGTTAAGTATATCCCTGGGTATCTTATTTTCTCTTTAGTTATTTTAATTACTATTGAGTCCTTGCTTTGACTATTTGCTTGACTGTTACAAGTCTATAGAAATGCTACTGATTTGTGCACATTGATTTTATAACCTAAGATTTTGCTGAATTTATATATCAATTCTAGGAGTCTTTTGGTAGAGTCTTTAGGGTTTTCTAGATACAAGATCATATCATCAGCAAATAGGGATAGTTTGCTCTGCTTTTTCCCAATATGGATACCCTTTATTTCTTACTCGTGCCTGATAGTTCAGGCTAGAACTTGCAGTACTATGTTGAATAGAAGTGGTGACATTGGGCACTCTTGTCTTCTTCCATTTCTTAGGGGAAATGCTTTCAACATTTCCCCATTCAGTATGATGTTGGCTGTGGCTTTTGTTATTTACGCCTTTTATTATTTTGAAATATGTTCCCTCTATGCCCAGTTTGTTTGTGGTTTTTATCATGAAAGGGGACTAGCTGTTATCAAATGCTTTTTCTGCATCTATTGTGATGATCATATGATCTTTGTTTTTTCTTCTGTTCATGTGGTGAATCAAGTTGATTGATTAGCTTATGTTAAACCATCCTTGCATCCCTGAGATGAAACCCATTTGATTATGGTGAACTATCTTTTCAATGTGATGTTGAATTCAGTTTGCTAATATTTTGTTGAGGATTTTGGAATTTATGTTTACAAGGATCACTGGTCTGTAGTTTTCTTTTTTTGTTGTATCTTTGCCTGTCCTTGGTATCAAGGTGATACTGGCTTAGAAGAATGAGTTAAGGAGGATTCCTTCCTGCTTGATGTTATAGAATCATTTCTGTAGAATAAGTACCATTTCTTCTTTGTAGGTCTGACAGAATTTGGCTATGAATGTATCTGGTCTGGGGCTTTTTATTGTTGTTTGGAGATCTATTACTGCTTTAACTTTACTGTTCATTCCTGGCTGGATCAGGGTTTCTGTTTCTTCCTGATTCAGGCTTGGGACATTGTGTGTTTCCAAAAATTTATCCATTTCTTCTAGATGTTCTAGTTTGTGTAGAAGCTTTCAAATATTCACATATGATATTTTGTATTTCTGCACTATCAGTTGTAATGTATGTCTTTTCATTTCTGATAGAGGTTACTTGAATCCCTTCTCTTCTATTTCTGATTAATCTGGGTAGCAGTCTGTCAATTTTGTTTCTTTGCAAAGAACCAATTTTTGTTTTATTGATTCTTTGTTTTTTTTTTTTTCCTCATTTCATTTAGTTCTTCTCTAAGATTTGTTGTTTCTTCTGCTGGCTTTGGGTTTGGTTCATTCATCTTTTTCGATGTCCTTTGACATCTGACGGTAGGTTGTCTGTGATCTTTCTGTCTTTTTGCTGTAGGCATTTAAGGCTATGAAAGTTCCCATTAGGGCTGCTTTTAAGGGTATCCCATAGATTTTGAAAGCTTTTGTCCCCTTTGTCATTCAATTCGAGGAATCTTTTGATTTCCATCTTAATTTTATCATTGACCCAAGGATCATTCAGCAGCAAGTTTCTTAATTTCCATGACTTATGTCTATGTTTGTTTCTCTTAGAAATTATTTCTAGTTCTAATGTATTTTCATGAAAGATACATGGTATGATTTCAATTTTTTTTTCTATTTTCTAAGACATGTTTTACAGCTTAAGATCTTATCAGTCTTGGAGAATGTCCCATGTGTTGATGATAAGAATGTATATTCAGTAGTTTTGGGTAGAAAGTTCTGTAAATATCTATTAGGTCCATTTTGTTTTAGAGTCCTGATTAAGTCTTTATTGGCTTTCTGCTTCAATGATCTGTATAGTAAATGTCAAGGGAGTGTTGAAGGTCCCAGCAATTAATATGCTCCTATCTATTTCTTTGTTTAAATCTAAATGAATTTGCTTTTTGAAACTGGGAACTGTGTTTGGTGCATATATGTTTATGATTATGGCTTTTTGTTGAATTGCTCCTTTTACCATTATGTAATTGCCATTTTTGTCTTTTTTTTTCTTCCAAAAATGTTATTGGGGGAAAACTACAAAACATTTACAGTACAATGTTTACAGTCACAATTTGTAGTGAGCTGATTTCCCAAAATATATTACCACTCAAGTTGACTTAACCTGTTACATTCAAAAACCTACTCTGTCAAAATAGTCCAGAGAGTACATACATAGTGCTCCAACTGTATCTACATACAACCAACACTCCATTTTAATGTACAATTAAATGATTTTCAGTGAATTTACCGAGGTGTACAGTTAATCACATGAAAGGAATTTTTGAGAAATTCCTTTCCCCTATTGAGACCCCTAATTCTGCTCCCCAACTACTTTTCAAGCATATCCCACCCCTCCACAGTGCCCCGCCACGTCACTCTGACGTGGGCTTACCCCCCACCCCCAATTCCCTAGTGTTCGCTCCCACCCTTTGAGCACCATAGTGTTAATCAGTCAATACCAATTTGATGGCGAGTACAAGTGGGGCCCATTCTTCGGGTCTTGTGTCACCTCACTTCGAATAATGGGCT
>CAUYRT010050808.1:0-18994 GCA_963574885.1 Lepilemur ruficaudatus | reverse complement strand
AGCTGGGACTACAGGCATGTGCCACCATGCCTGGCTGATTTTTTCTATATATTTTTAGTTGTCCAATTAATTTCTTTCTATTTTTAGTAGAGACGGGGTCTCACCCTTGCTCAGGCTGGTTTCGAACTCCTGACCTTGAGCGATCTGCCCGCCTTGGCTTCCCAGAGTGCTAGGATTACAGGCGTGAGCCACCTCACCCGGCCAGATACTGTATCTTGTCTGCATCCTCACAACATGACCATTTAGGTAGCTGAGGTGGTATTAGTATGTCTGTGTTGGAGGTGGGGAGCCCAGGGCACAGGGGAGTGCAAGGAATTGGCCAAAGTCACACAGTTTGGCACAGCTGGATCTCCTGTGTGCTCCCACCCTTCCTAGGTATCTCTCCTCTTGTTCTGCCACCCTGGTCCTACAGGGCTGCCTGATGGTTTAGAATTCTGACCTGGGAAGAATTAATTGCAAAGGGCCACGGGACCCCCGTCCCACAGCTAGGGGGTAGCCTGCTTCTTCTGCTCCACTAGAGTGAAGGCAAGCCCAGGACCCTCTCCCTGTCCTTGGACATGTGGCCTAACCCACTGATAGCACCCTCAGCAGGGAGCAGGAGCCCCATGGGCAGAGGAGAGGGGCTTGACTTTTTTGCCAAGACCAGAGTTGCCCCCCTGGCTCCAGCTTGCCTGGATGGCTCTGGGGCCAGGGCTTCCTCCTTCGTTCAAAAGCTCAGCCCTGTGAGGGTGGCAGAGGGGGAGGGTGAAGGGCTCAACCTCCAGCCCCCTCCCCTCTCACTGACAGCTGTAATCTGCTTGGGAAAATCTCTTTTTTTTCCGCACAGGAAAAAATATTAGTTGTCCCGATAACAAGGAAAACAAAATCCAGTGCAGGGCATCAGAGACTTCCTGAGGCGGAAAACAATGTCCAGGGAGCACAGTGGAGAAGGTCTGAGCTGGGAGGCTGAGGGGGAGCCAAGAGAGGACACTGGTCCAGTCCTATCCGGCCAGTGGGGGAGGGGGATGACAGATCGAGGAACTTGGAAAAAAGATTTCCCCCCAAAAACCTTGAAGTCTGGGCTGGTGAGCTATATCCGGGAAATGATTCAGGACCGGAGCACGTCCCTGCACAGGGCCAGACCCCACTGGCTCAGGTGCTCTGAGTCTATCTCTCTTCCCGCCCAGTCCCCAGCCTGCTCTCCCAGGTGCTGTCGTGGTCCTGGGGACTGGGGGGTGAGGCAGGAGGATCCCTTCCCAGGGACCTGGCTAAGGCCATGGGCACCTGTGGGCAGCTCTCCCCCAGGCTTCTTGCTTTGTCTGCCCACAGCTGCTTCCCTGGGTAACTTTCCACTAGTGGGGGCGGTGGAGAAGGGGAGGACTTCTCCAAAGGCCAGAGGACTCCATTGCCCATTTCCCTCTGGGGCACTCAGCTGTTTGGTCCAGCAGGTGGTTGTGGCCTCTGCACACTGTGGGGCTCAGTGAGAGGCCAAGAAGGGGGAGCAGGTGAGGCCCCATGCTCCCAGCCAGCAGTATCTCTCCGTCCTGGCTGCGCACTGGGTCACCTGGGGAGCTTTTAGAAAATATCTGTGCCTCCTAGGCCTCATCTCAGACCAATTACATCAGGAATCTCTAGGGAACTGCTCAGGTAACTCTTGTGTATGGCCAGGGCTGAGAACTGCTCCATGACCCTGTAACTCTTCAGTCACTTTCTGGCTGGTTCGTTCCACCTCTACCAGCAGAACTGGTCCCTCGGTTTCAGATCGGAGCCCCTCAGAGATGACCCCCTGGCTGGCGGCCTCTGGAGGTGAATACAGAGTTCCCTGACCCAGCTGGAGGCCATCTGCCCCTCCCAATAGCAGGCTCTGGGTTACCCCGTCCCCTGCCTCTGCTCCTTCTCCTTCCCCCTGGGCAATGACGCCTGGGGCCTTTGTTCTCAGCCAACAGGAGTGTGACCAGAAACCTACCCACAGTTTAATTACAGCTCCAATCAGTGGCCATGGACTGGCCACCTCCTCACTCAACCTGCCGCCTCTCCCACTCAGCATCCACCTCCAAGCCTGCAGCCAGGCCCGCCTGGTGCAGGCCCTCCCCACTCGCCAGGGTCATGCCAGCTTTGTTCTCAGGAGGACCTGGGATTCCTCCCCCACCCCCAGTGCCCTCAGCCCTTGCTCTTCACAAGGCCCAGGGCCCTTGGGAGGTCTGGGCTCTGAGCACAGAAAATGGGACCTTCCCCAAGCACTGGGGGCCCTGAAAGGGGCCTGATGCCGTGCCATGCCAAATCCTGGGCTTACGTGGTAAACTCCTTGGAGTCAGAGGTGATTTCTGGTTCATTTTTGATTGTTCACAAGCAGGTGCCAGTCACCTACTAAGTGCTGGGCCTGTGGAGGGATATGCATGTGGAGAAAGTCATAGTTCCTGCTCTCGCAGGCCTTCTATAATAAGCTGTCACAAGGTAGCACCATTTTTATTTCCCACAGCCTTCCCAGGAACTGCCCACCAGCATAGCGTAGGGAACACTGCAAGTGCTCCATAAATATTTGTTGAGTGAATATTTGTTTCTTAAGTAAAGCATAGAATGTCCCTTCCCTGGCATTATAGATAAAAGGAGACATCTCAGTGGTCAGGGACAGAATAGGGTTCCAACTGCATCACATGTTGGCGGGGAGGGAGGAGAGAATGAGCCAGGCTTTGAGGGGGCCTGCAAGTCCCCAGAGTCTGTCCAGAAGGCCTGTGGGTTACCACCCCCTTTGCTCCCTCTGCAGGCTCACCAGAAAGCCTGAGAGGCAGGACCACAGAGCAGGCTTTTTCTCCTTCTAAGGGGGCCCTCTTGGCCTGGGATTCCCAGGGGTCTCCCCTTTCCCTCTGGAGGAGCCTAAACCAGCCCCCAGCCCCCATCACAGTATTTTCCAAACAGGTGGAGGATGCTATGGACAAGCGGCCACCTGGCTGCGGGAGAGGGGAAGCCCCAGCGCATGTCCCTGGGGCTTCCATCAGGCCACAGCCTGCTCCCCATAAGCTTAGGCTCTGACCCTTGGCCCGGGCAGTGGGCAGCAGGCTTCAGGAGCTTGGAGTGAGTGGGCTTATGAGGGAGGGGGTTCAATCCCAGCTGCCTAGCTGTGGGTACTAACAGGCCACGCCGGGGGGGGGGGGCAGCAGAGATTGGGGGGGCACCACCACCTGCTTTTCCTTGTTTTGTTTTCAGGGCACTAATTACTGTGCTGAGCTCGGAGCTGCCTAATGAGGCCGTTTGGATTTCCTGTTGTTCTGGCTTCCCAAGACCCTTAAAGGGCCAGCATCACACTCGGCGCATGCCCTGGGTGGGACGCCAACCGCTCTGGTGGGGAGAGCACAGAGGGGCTATCCCTGGGCTTGACCTGAATGCCAGGAGCAGTGCGTAAACAAGGGGCTGGTCCAGTTCGCCGCTCCCACGCCCTCCATGAGTCCTTGCTCAGAAGCGCCCGCACTGGAGGCAGGAGCTTCAGCACTGTGCAGCCTGGCCAGGGCCTGGGCTGGGAGGGGGAGGCAAGGAGGCTGCGGCTGAGGAGGAAAGGCTGGTGATGTCACCAGTGCCCAGACTGTGAGAACCACTGCAGCACCAGGCAGGAGGGAAACGCAGTGACGTCCTGTCCCCCCTGCTGGAAAATAAACACTTGTTGTCTGAGCAGCCAGCACCACTTCCGAAGGGGCAGCTCACATGACTAGAGGCCCAGAGACAGACCCGAGCCCAGCATTGAGGAGAAACTTTGCCCAAGTTGGATGCAGAAAGGCCTGCAGGTCAGGCTGCCCCTAAGCCAGCCCCTCTGTTGTACAGCACCCAGCAAGGACCAAGGTTGTGTTGGTCCCTTCTGCATCTTAGTGCTCTTTGCACTTAGAGGAGCTGAGAGTGGCCAGGGATGCCAGGGGCCGCTTCATTCATGGACTGGCAGGGCAGGTGAAGGCAGGTGAAGGGTGAGGGGGCATCCATCTGCCTGCCTCTGTCTCCCTCAGATCTGAGGCACAACCTTGGTCCCAGGACCTGTCCCAAGTGCCCCTCAGACTGCCCCAGGCAGGTCCCTGGGACCCCAGGAGGCCTGGCCTGCAGTGCCCTCCCCCACAGACAGGGTGACGACATTGTTGTTCTTATACGGGGCCTTCCGCCTGGAGTTCCGGCTCCGCTAAATGGTGGGAATGAGGGTCCATGGGACAAAGCCAGCCTGGTTCCCGCAGCCACCTCAGAATGGACGGAATCCCCATTGTGTGCGGGCTCCCTGTGCCTGCCCTCCCCTTACCCTCGCCGGACGTGCCAACAAACAGCTCATTGAGCCCAGGGAGGGACCCA
This sequence comes from Lepilemur ruficaudatus, assembly GCA_963574885.1. Lineage (NCBI taxonomy): Eukaryota > Metazoa > Chordata > Mammalia > Primates > Lepilemuridae > Lepilemur > Lepilemur ruficaudatus. The sequence continues at coordinate 14,695 of CAUYRT010050808.1, read as the reverse complement.
GGCGACAACAATGTCCCCCAGCGGGCCAGGGCAGTGAGCTCAGCTGGGGGTGGGGGCTGCCATGGAGGCTGGAGGACGATGATCTCAGCCTGGGGAGGGCTGGCCTGTGTGACAGGTTGACCCAAGCCTGGCCTCCCCAGTGAGGCTGAGGAGGGCTGACCCAGGCAGCCTCACCCTGGTTGCCCCACCCCAGTCTAGCTGCAAACTTCTCACGCTTAAACTCCCCAGGGCACCAAGCAGATACAGCAGGCTTCCCATGGGACTCAGCAGAGCCATCCCAGACCCAAGAGCCTGGTGGGCCCTCCCTCTGGCAGTGCCATTCCAGAAGCCCCTCAGCGAGGCCCAGACCAAACAGAGCCCTCCCAAAGCACCAGCCCTTGCTGACCATAGCCAGACTTTCAGATCAACAAGAGGATGTACCTTCTATAACCAGAACCATCTAAAGAGCATGGGGCAGCCTAGACAGAGGGTGAGAGTCCTGTCCCCAGAGGTATTCAAGTCCTTAGCTATAGAATATGGAGTTAGTCTCAGTGCCCCTTGAGAGCTCACCTCACACTAAGCTTCTAGATGTAGGGCTCCAGGTCATTTCCCCAAGATACCTCTGGACTTCCTTTGTGGGTTCCAGGCCTGATTCAACGCTTTTTCCTCTTCCAGTCAAGTCTGGGCTGCCAGACAGGGCCTCAGGCCTCTGAGGGAACAAGGAGAAAGGGGAAAGGGCTAGCCAGGACAGTGGCATACTTCTTCAGTGTAGGAGCTGGGGAAGCCATGATGCTGGTCTCGTGTTTGCAGGGGCCTATCTGGGAGTGAGAGGAGAGAGCAGCTGCCATCAAGGAAAATGTGGAGCCTGTCCCAGCAGGTCATCAGGTTTCTGGCATTCTCAGGTGCCCAGCTATCTACACATGGGAGCTGCCAACTCAGGGACAGGACCCGGTCATCAATGCTCACCTGGCCAACAGCCACAGGTGCAGGCCTTCTCCCTGTACCTCCCTGCTCCAGACTACCCAGCATGCCACTGCCAGATGGTACTGAACACCCTCCTCTGCTCAAGAACCCACAGGCTCCCTAGTGCCTATCCATCAGGTCTGAATTCATCTGCCTGGTGGGTTTCTATACCCTAGCTATCTAACCTCACGTCTAGCCCTCCACATGCAGAGCCTCTGCCCCAGCTCCACCTACTTCATTCTCACCCTGATCCTGTGCCTCTCTTCATTGCCCCTGCCAGGAATGCCCTGACTTCTTCTCTAAGTTCTGCTCTTGTTCCAGGCCCAGTGTAATCCCTCCTCCTCCATAAAGCCTCTGTCCATGGGGCCCCAGTCCCCTCTCTGAAACCTGGTCCACAGGTTATCACAATCTTTTTCTTTTTCTTTCTTTCTTTCTTTCTTTCTTTCTTTCTTTCTTTCTTTCTTTCTTTCTTTCTTTCTCTCTCTCTCTCTCTCTCTCTCTCCCCCCCCACCCCCTCTCTCTCTTTCTTTCTTTCTTTCTTTCTTTCTGGCAAGGTCTTGCTTTGTTGCCCTGGGCAGAGTGCAGTGGCGTCAGCCTAGCTTAGTGCAACCTCTAACTCCTGGGCTCAAGTGATCCTCTTGCCTCAGCCTCCCAAGTAGCTGGAACTACATGTGCACGCCACCAGACCTGGCTAATTTTTTCTATTTTTGGTAGAGACGGGGTCTTACTTTTGCTCAGGTTGGTCTTGAACTCATGACCTCAAGCAATCCTCCCGCCTTGGCCTCCCAAAGTGCTGGGATTACAGGCATGAGCCACTGCCCCTGGGCCACAGTCCTTTTCATATGCTTCAATCTCATCTCCATGTCCCATTCACAACAGGGGCTGAATTTTATGTTCCTCTACGGCCTAACCTGAGCCCTGTGCTAGGCACATGGTAGACCTCATTCACACCGGGGTGACTGATGGACCCAAACTCCACATACACACCACACAAACACACACACACACACACACACACACAGGCCCTGGAAAACTAACCATGGGGCTTACAAGGCGATGCCCCAGATGAAACACATGTGTTGCTTTGCCTTCTCTTTTCTTAGTGGCAGTTTTGATAGACTTGTCCCAGGTCTCCCCGGCTTCCTCGTTTCCTGGAGGACTGTAGTCAGTAATGGGAGGAGGGGATCAAGCCACACTGGAGAGGAGGGGAAGTAGGAAAGAGGAGTTGGCCACAGGGTAGCACCGGGATCTTGGCAGCTAGAATAGCTCCAACAATGAGTGTGTTCACACTGCCCAAGCAGGACTCATGAAACCAGGGTGAGTGGGCGCAAGTGTTGACACCTGTCTATCTCTAAATAGACAGAGTTCATTGAGGATATTACTAAAACTCCTTGTGTTGGAGACCCTAACTATCCACTATTGCTCTGGAAATTCTCTTTGCACTCCCAGACTTTAAGTCCTTTGCTACAAAGTTCGTGTGGCTTGACAGCTCTTGTAGGGCTTGATTTTCTGAGAATGGCACCCCGAGGGCTGGGCCAGGCAGGCAAAGTGAGATTGGCTCACAGTGGCCCAAACACTGTCCAGAAAATTCCTTGGGGCTAAGAGGGGCCTAGCTCCTGGTACCTCCAGGTCTCTCTGGACTTCTTCCCTGGAGATAATCTAGACACAAGGAGAATTCTCTGGGCTGGGGTTTCTTTGCTATTCACAGACAAGGCAAGTTACTCATTAGCAAGCATCAACATGCAGTTCTCATCAATTCAGGGGAGAGTTCAACCTGGATTAACAGCTAGGATACACAGTGTAGACACTCTGTCACAGGAAGTTCTCCCATATGTCTAACCTAAATCCTTCCTGTCACAATTGAAGCCTGTTTCCTCTCATTCTGACTGGGGTGGAAGAAGGAGACAGCCAGTCACCATCCTCTCTTTAAGACCCATTACCTACTTGACCACGGCAGTTGGATTCCTCCTCAGCCTTCACTAGGGAACAGTGATCTGCCTGTGCACGCAGCTGTTCACAAAACTGGCACCTGTCCCTGATTTCTTCCTCTGTGTATGAGAGTATTTGAAACGGTACTTCCTGGTTCAGTTTTGAGCCTCCTTCTAGGGAGACTGCAGGGGACCAGGGCTGATCTAGTTGGACCCCTACTACCAGGTTCCTGCTGGGAGAGGTGTGGCCCCATTCCCTATCTCTTGCTTGCTTCAAGTCCTGGGTGGCAGCTGGGATCAGAGATCAGAGGTTGTGTGGGGAAATGAGGAGAGATCAGGGTTTCTTCCAAGAGACGAGCTATTGTTCAGTGGGGAAAGGTGGAGTGCTTGCAAGGACCCAGGGATCCCAGGGGGTCTGGGCCAGAGCCATAAGAGCGGTTTGAGGGCTGAGGGGGAAAGCGGGGCTGGGGAGAGTTTCCCAGGGGGCAAAGTTTACAGAGAAAACAAGTTTCAGGGATGGGTGACCTGTATGCTGGCAAGGGAGCAAGAGAAGAAGACAGTTGAGGCAGAAGATGAGGAGGAGAGGAAGCTTCTATACCCCTATGGGGTAGGGAAGCCGGTCCAAGAGGGTGGCTGGAGCTTTGCTTTGAACTCAGGCTGTTCTCCCGCAACCCAGCATGTCTTTCAGCACGGTTCTCTCTTGGCTCAGTGACTCCCAGCAATGCCTTTGCTCTGTGCTCCCATCTCTGGCCCCTCTCAGAGCCCGCTGGGCCCTAAGGGATCCCGGTCAGGAGGCAAGGACAGGCTGGGCAAGGTCACTAGCCTGGGGGTCTCCATGCAGAGGCAGCCCTGAGCCCCCCTGCTCACTGGCCAGGCTGGGGACAGGAAGGAGCTAGTGAAGGGGAAGCCAGGAGCTCTGGGAAAGTTGCCGTGGAGGCTGCTCTAAACCCCGGCCTCTGCTGGAAATACCCAGTGCGTGGCTCCTGGCCCTAGCTTTCCAGGCATCCCCTGGGTTTGGCAAATGAAGCTGGGGCAGCTGCTGGGTCACTGTCAATGCGAGCCCTTGCGCGTCAGGCCTATCTCAGCCTCTCCAGCCTTTCACCCTGCCACGCCTCTCTCTCCTTCTCTCCTCCTGACCAGCACCCAGAAGGCCTGGAGAGCTCCTACCCACCATGAATCACAGTTCAAAGAGACTTCTCAGGTCAAGGACTCTCTCTTGGGCCCTTGTCTTTGCTTGCCAAAGCTGTTCTCATCCAGAAGGAGAGGGCCCAGTTCACACCAGTTATCCCAGTTCCAGGCACCTCCTGGACTGGTCTTCTGAGAAGGCAAAGGAGGCAGTATGGTACTAGCCTAGGCCCTCAGGCTCCTGGAGAAGCTGGAGAGAGGAGGTGGGAGGCCCTCCCGGTCTCATGAGACACCAGAGTTGATACTCCAACTCATGCCCAATGGTCCTGCCCACTTGGGCATCCCTTCCTTGGCACATTTGGGTCATCAGTAATGAGCTGTCAGCCAGTGGACAGTCCAGCCCAGTCCGTGGTGACATGGAGACAGCTGAGCTCCCCTGAGCTGCCAGGAGCCTCGATGACAATTCAGAAGTTGCTTCCTCCTTCTTCCCACAGGCCTCTGCTCTGAACCACCACCATGAAGGAGGAAGGGTGCCAGTTTGTGACCCACACTTGGCCCTGGCAGGAGAGTGATCTTGGTCTTAGAGATCCAAGACCGTGAGCAGTTGGTTCCTCTAAACCTTCATGTCTTCTACAAACCCATTCTCAAAGCTCCAGTCTTCTCCCTCCAGGCAAGAACTTTGTCACACCCTCTCCCCACAAAAGGCACTCAAACAGTTGACTGTTTCCACAGGGTCTATATCCCCTCCATGCCCCACCTCATTTTTCCTCTCCTTCCCACCCTCTGCTCCTCCTGTCTCATCCCTTATGAGGGTTTGTCTTCCACTCTCCTTTTTCTTTCCTTTCCTCCTGGAACTCTTTTGCAGTCAGGGACCATCTGCCCCTCTGGTCCTAGTCAGCCCCTGGCTGTCTGGATACCACCTGGGGGAAAGGAAATTATTGTTTATTGGGTCCTGCAAATGCATACTCTGATATGGTCCCTCAGTTACTCTCCCTGGTCACTATTATTATTGTTCCCATTGCACAGATGAGAAAACTGAGGTGTAGTGTTGGGATTGTTACAAGCTCAAGACCATGTGGTTAGGAAGTGCTAAGAGCCAGGTTCATGTCATACTTATTCACCAGCCTCACCTGGAAGGTGGGGAGAGGCTCCATACCATCTGGATCCTCCCCATCTCTGCTCAGGCCTCTCTCAGGGAGATTCTTCAGAACTCAGTGTGTCCCTCAGTGCCTGTGCCCATGCCCCAGGCCCTACCCCCTCCTCCTGATGGGCCCTTACATCTTATCATCAGTGGCTGCATCCTGCTCCTTCCTTGACGCCCCCCACTGAGTTCTCAAGGCCACCACCTTCCTCTCTCTACTTCACCAGCCTCAGGCCTGTCCTATGGGGAACGCACTCTGTCCCTCGGGGAAAACCCAGAGCAGGCAGTTCCTTGTAGGGGCTCCAGGAGAGGTGGATGAGGCCCCGCGGGGCGCCTCCTGCTGAGCGGGAATCCCGTCCCTAACCGCTGGCGCCCCTCGAGGGGAGGGGCGAGGGCGGAGGTGGTTCTGCGGCGGCATCTGTCCCAGGCGGGCGGGAAGCTGCTGCATTAAATTGTAAAATCGATTTATTGACCGGCAGGTGCGAGCAGCGGCAGATGGAGAGTAGCGCTGCCGGGGCGCATCTGCGGGGAGAGGCGGCATCGATCTCGGCCCCCCTCTGAAACCTGTCGGTCCTGGTCCTTTCTCGACAGCTCCTTCCCAATTGTAGGGCCAAGGTCCGCGAAACTGTGGCGCCTCAGTGGCTAGGGGAGCTCCACTCCCTCCCCTTACCCCCTCCTGGCCGCAGGGCCTGGGCTGCGCCCCCACGGCTGGCAGGCTTTGCCAGCCCCACTGCCCCAGTTGGCACGCGGCGGGCCGGGCTGACGCGTGGCAGCGCCCTGCGGCAGATGAGGCACGCGCCGGCCTCATTTCAATGTGAATGGATCGAATGGAGCAGCCATGTGGCAGCAACAGTTTGCAAATCTCCCCGCCTTCTGTGCAGCTCTAGGGCCGCCGCTCCCTGCACGTGGCCCCTTCTCTACAGCGACCGCAGCGGCGCCCCTCAAGGCTTAAGTGCCCCGCCCAAGCCAGGCCTGCGTCCCCGCCCCCGGCCTGCCCAGAGGCCGCTGTGGCCTGGCCTCAGCAGCTCTCCTACTCGGGTGCAGAGCGCCCGCGGAGAGCGCTGTCCCCTGGGAGAGCGGGGGTAGGGGAGAGGAGGGGCGAAACAGCGCTGGAGGCCTCGGAGCTGCGCCCCCGGCCAGCGGGAGGGCGCGTAGGCTACACAGCAGGGAGAGTCCGGAGGCCCTACAGGGCTCCGGCAGCACCCCAATAAGTGGGGTCAGCTTGGGGTACCGCTGGAAGACAACATTGGCGTTTCCCGGTCCCAGGTGCTGGTTCTTCTGCCTGCTGGTGGGACTCAAGCGGAAGGGACAGCAAAAGTAGAAGGCCACTGGGGGTGGAGGCTCTGGGCCTTGGTGAGGCCAGGCCTCACCTTGCTCTGGCTTCCGACCCCGAGCAGTTGTTTGCGGGTGCGGGGCGGGTGGAGGAACCGTGGACCTGCGGAAGGCCCGGAGTCGGTGGGAGCCCAGGTGGTTCGAGCCCTGGGTCTATGCATGCTCCAGGGCGTCGTTGAGCCTCTGTGTCAGGGGCATCCGATTTCGACTCGGGTCCAGCCCCACGGTGATCTGCTGCCTCCTGTCGCCTCACAGCCTCCAGCTCCAGTGCGCCCGCAGGACGCGCTTTGCATTCTACCGCCCGCCAGGTCTGCAGCGGGAGAAGGGAGGAGCAGCCTCAGCTGTGGGGCGGGAACAAACGCTGCGGCCTTAGCTCTTGGGTTCCCTGCCCGCAGTGCGACCCTCTCCTGGTCGGCGAATGTGTGCAAAGCTCGACCCCAGCAGCTCTGGGGGAAGCGCTAGTAGGCACCCAGGGCCAAGGGTGGCCTCCTAGCCCAGTAATGAGCTTCTGGAACAGCGCCTCTAGCAAATACGTGCTTTATAAACGCCTTTTGATATTGAGAATTTAACCCTTTCCTCCCCAGGTCAGAGACTCTCTAGTTCTCTGGGATCCCGTGCATTTGGTGTCTCTGAAGATAATAATGATCCAAACTTTTGTGTGGTCCTTGACCATTCACAAATTGCTTTTGGGCACATTAGCCCTGGTATGAAAGTAGAGAGTATTCCAGATCTACCAGTATTGAGAGAGATGACTTTTGTGGGACTAGATGTCGCTCTTGAGTGTCAGTTAAGTGCTAGCGCCAGAAAAAAAAAAAAAAAAAAAGCTGTTTTTATTAACTTCCAGGCCAGGACTTGGAGATGGGAGTGGACAGAGCTAGGCAGAGCGAAATGCCAGCTTGGAGGAGAGCGAGGAGCACCCTCTGGCATCCTAGAGAGGCAGGTCTAGGGATCTATGGAGTATGGGCGGAGAGAGGATCTGGGAGCCCACTTGCCAGGACCGCCGGCAGGCACGCCCCGGGCTCCCCCTCCCTCGGGCTTGGGACTCCGCCTGCCCATAACCTACATTAACTCCGGAGCGCAGCCTGGGCCCATCTGCCGGCCCCCGCCCCACCTCGGTTCCCCACGCCAACCCGCTCGCGCCAGATGGTGGCTGGGAGGGGTGGCCATGCGTGGGGGACCCCGGAGCCCGTCTCCTCACCTCACCCCTCCCCCAACCCACGCTCCCAACCTCTTGTTTCTCATCCTTTTTCCCTCAATCCTCCACCACCACTAACCAAGTCAAAAAAATCAGACCATGTTCGGCATTGGCAGCTGTTGGGCTCCATGCCGGGCCCTCCGACTGCCCCCCTCTCGCCGGCCTCCCCCGGGCCCGCACCGCGTCCCCACTCCCCCCGAGCTGATCTTATCGCTCGACGACAGCCATCACCGTGCGGGCGGGCTGACAGCTGAAGCCACAGGGCCCCCGCCGCCCTCAGCGTCGCAGAGAGAGAGCTCCCGGCACCCCCGAGACTGGGAGAAGCCAGCCCTCCCCGGTCTGCGGCCTCCGGGGATCGCGCCGGGTTCCCGGAAAGTAGCTGCGCCGCTGTGGCTCGGAGGAGTGGGGCCACCCGGGGGGGCCTCGAGGGCGAGGTGTGTGAAGCCGCCTGAAACTCAAATCCACGCGCCTCCATTTCCACCCCACATCCCACCCTAAGAAGAGAGGACCTGGGCCTGCCCGGCCTCAGCCCCCTCACCTTGACTCTCCAGTGGCCTGAGCCAACTCTCTAGCAAAAAGAGTTCCTTCCTGCCCCAGCGGAGCTACAGGACGCGGCCGGGGGCTTGGGGCTGCTGGGGTGGGGAGAGAAGGGCGCTGGAGCTGAAGCGGAACCCAGGTGAGGGGAAGCACTGGAGGCGGGGCCAGAACCTTATTACCATACAGCTGAGGACGCACCCCCTCCTGCCTCAGGGACCATGCACCGCCTTCCCCCACCTCAAGGACCACGCGTCTGGGTGTTGGCACGCGCCAAGCACAGGCGGAGGCGGGGGGCGGGGGGAGCGGTTCGGGGGAAGGGCAAAAGGAGAAGGCATGCGCTGGGCACGTCCCCACAGCTAGGGAGGGGGAGGCCCACCAGGTGTAGGGAGAGGGCCCCAGTCTTAGACGCGTGGCCCCTCGCCTTGCTCGGAGTGACCAAGGAGAGGTTAATGCGACCGCCAGCTTCCCTGCTGAGCTGGGGACGCCTGGTGGGTGGGCGCTCATTGGTTGAGGGCCGACAAGGCGAGGGCTCCCAAAGCTCCAGGAAGGAAAAGGAGATTGGAGTCCTCTGACGCTGGTTTTCGCTTTCCGGCCTTAAGTTCTTTTACCTGCCCCAGGACAGCAGGTAACTAGCGCCCGCTGCCGACGCACCGCCTACGGGGACTCCCTAGTGTCTCCGCCCCCAGGACCATCCCGGAACCACTCACTAACCTCCCGCCCCATCCCCCGGCCAGCCCCACCTATCCTCCAGCGGCCAGGGTCTCAGCCCTTAACCCAGCGATCTCCGATGACCTATCACCTCGGCACGCGCAGAGCTGGGGTACCCAGGGGTTGGGAGCAGCACCGAGAGGCGGGGACCTGAGCCGGACTGGCTGCCGGGGAGGGGGGCGGGGGCGGAGGCCCCCTCCCGGCGGCGCTGGGACTGTAGCCGCTAGAGGCCCGGAGGGGAGGGGAGAGTGACCATGAGTCTGAGTGACAGGCGGAGAGGAGAGGAGCCAATATATATAAGGAAGGCTCCTGAGAGCGCAGGTTTCAGTAGCGGCGCTGCGCGCAGGCCGGGAACACGAGGCAAAGAGCCGCAGGCAAGCAGCCTCGGTGCACTGTACTCGGGCACTAGCCCGCTTGCAGCCCCTGGATTAGCCCGAGGACACGTCCTCCACGCGAACGCCGCCCAGCCGCCTTCACCTGGATTACCTACCGCGGTAGCTGCAGCGGAGCTCGCGAAAAGGCCAGAGGGAGCAGTGTCCCAAGAGGAGCTCGGCTTTTCAGGGACCGCGCCGGCGGGCGGACGCGCGGGAAAACAGCGTCTAGAACAGAACCAGATTCAGGGCCGGCGGGTGGAGAGAGCTACGCCCCAAGGGGGATGGCGGCAGCGTCCCGGAGCGCCTCTGGCTGGGCGCTACTGCTGCTGGTGGCACTTTGGCAGCAGGTAACGTCCCGCGCCCTCTCCGTTCGCTCCTGCCGCGCTCTGGGCCTGAGACCCGAGAGCCAGCTGAGCTGACCGATCCCCTCCTTCCTTCCCTCGATCCCTGTGCAATAGAGAGCGGCCGGCTCCGGCGTCTTCCAGCTGCAGCTGCAGGAGTTCGCCAATGAGCGCGGCGTACTGGCCAGTGGGCGGCCGTGCGAGCCCGGCTGCCGGACTTTCTTCCGCGTCTGCCTTAAGCATTTCCAGGCGGTCGTCTCGCCTGGACCCTGTACCTTCGGCAGCGTCTCCACGCCGGTATTGGGCATCAACTCCTTCGCGGTCCGGGAGGACAGCAGCGGCGGGGGCCGCAACCCTCTCCAACTGCCCTTCAATTTCACCTGGCCGGTGAGCACTGCCTGGGCGCACTGGGAGGTCACAGAAGCCAAGAGGAAGAGGCACCCTAGGACCAAAACCTCCTCCCCAGAAATCCTCCCGCCTCCTCCCTCAAAACACCCCAGCGTGCATTCGCTCCTGGCTCTGTCTTCCTAACTCTCTCCTGGGACCTCATCCCAGAGAAGGCTCTCGCCAGCCTCCCTCTTCCCAGTTTTACGCCCTCCCTTCCCCCAGCTCTTAGGACACGATTTGCATTACCTACCACCCTGGCGAGGTACATCTCCCCCCACCTCCACTATGGCTCTCGCTTACACTTCCCCATCCCTCAACCCTCCCCCTACCCGGGGTTCTCCTGTCGCCTTCCCGGCTCAAGCGCTACACTGCGCGCAGACCCGTTATGTCCACCCCGGCGCAGTAACTATATCCTGCAATTAGATTAATTAAACCGGCTGCTGCAGGCACCCCCACCTCTCCCCCCTGCTCATCTCGCTATCTCTCCGTCCCCCCACCCTCTTTCCCAGGGTACCTTCTCACTCATCATCGAAGCGTGGCACGCGCCAGGAGACGACCTGCGGCCAGGTGAGTAGCTCGCGCCGCCGCCACAGGGGGGCGACACGGCGCAGCGCTGAAAGAGTTAACCTGTTAGAGGCGGGGGGAGTGCGGGGTTGGGGGTGGAAGGCAGGACGCTTAGCTTGGCCCGGAGCTGCGCCCCGCGCTGGACGCTCAGATTCCGCCTGCTGCCTGGACTCAGAGCACAATTGCGTTTCCTGCGGGTTATTTTTGGCGTGGGAACGCGGGGAGCACGGCGGTGAGAAAGGCCGAAGCTGCCAGCGCCGCTGACGGGCCCCTTCCTGTATTTTACACCTTTCGCGAATTCCGCTCCTTTGGAAAGGGAATAATGGCTTTGGGATGTTGTTCTGACACAGAGGAAAAGGATATTTCAGCAGCACAACAATTCTCACTTTGAAAAGGAAAAAGAAAACCACTACCCACCTCTGGGGGCAGAACCCCTGAATGGGCACCAGAGGAGCCCCTGCTCCCAGAGTCCTCCCCAACCTGGAGAGCTTTTCTTTTTTTTTTTTTTTTTCCATTTTGACCTCTTTTCCTCTTTCGGCCTCCAGGACCCTGGAATATCTTAACATCCTTCTATTGTCCCCTTTTTGAATGATATCAGGACCCCTGCACACGCGCACACACAGGTCAGCTAAGTAGTGGGACTTTTGGGTCCCTCTGGCCTGTGCTTGCTGGCAGGTGGGGGTCGTTTGGACAACTGGGCTGACTTGTTGGCTGCTCACTACCGTCACAGCCAAGAAGGGCATTGGCCAGCAGTTGCTGCACCCTTGGGGACTGGCTGCCTCTCCCTGATCTGCCCCTCTGCCCCTCCAGAGGCCTTGCCACCAGATGCACTCATCAGCAAGATCGCCATCCAGCGCTCCCTAGCTGTGGGTCAGAACTGGTTACTGGATGAGCAAGCCAGCAGCCTCACGAAGCTGCGCTATTCTTACCGGGTTATCTGCAGTGACAACTACTATGGGGACAGCTGCTCACGCTTGTGCAAGAAGCGCAATGACCACTTTGGCCACTACGTGTGCCAGCCCGATGGCAACCTGTCCTGCCTGCCTGGTTGGACTGGGGAATACTGCCAACAGCGTAAGTAGCCAAGTTCCCACCTGCATGGAGATGGAGGGTCCCCAGAACAAACACAGTGGAGTCTTTTTGGCCACAGCTTGCCTCCCTGTGAAGAGGGGGTGTGGTCAGCCCTCCAGCTGGGCCTCAGGGAGGCCTGGGGATGTTGAGGGTGGGCGTGGTCTCAGACCTCTTCTCTCTTCTCAGTGCTCCTCCCTGTCATGCCAGAGCCTACAAGGCCCCCATTACTGTGTTCATCCAGCTTGGACTCTCCTACCCTCTGCCATTGTTTCCCTTTAAGATACCCAGGGCTCCTCTGGGAGGCCAGGAGTGGGAAGTGAGCCCAGGAGAGCTGGGGCACCTCCAGGGCTAGGAGGGGAGAGGGAAACTTCAGAGTCCTTGGCATTCTGGCCTCACCCAGCCCTCTTTTCTTTCCTTAGCTATCTGTCTTTCTGGCTGTCATGAACAGAATGGCTACTGCAGCAAGCCAGCCGAGTGCCTGTGAGTAGGGGCAGGAAGTGGTGAGGGGGCGCACTCCCTTGGCCAGGCCTCTCACCTCACTCTCAGCCTCTCTTTTCCCCCAGCTGCCGCCCAGGCTGGCAGGGCCGCCTGTGCAACAAATGCATCCCCCACAATGGCTGTCGCCACGGCACCTGCAGCAGCCCCTGGCAGTGTACTTGTGATGAGGGCTGGGGAGGCCTGTTCTGTGACCAAGGTGAGTTGGGGCGAGGAGAGGATGCAGAGCGGGTGGGAAAGATGGGGCAGGGGGTGGGAACCAGAGTTGTTGCGTGGATCCTTCTTACCTGGTGACTGCTGCCTTGGCTTTCCCATCATCCTTCAAGGATCTTGGGACTTTTAAGGACTTTTACAACTGGCCTAGAATGAGCTGGTGGGTACTTCTCCAGATGCTAGAGACCCAGGGTGGCTGAAGAAGCCAGGAGGGTGATAGGTTGGTGGCCTAGAGGTTACACTCATAAATTCTAGCAAAGCCAAAGAGAAAGGGATGCCAGGCTCAGTTCCGCTTTCTGCTTGTAGTTACCTATTAACCCCCTAAGTGTTTGCTTACCTTCCAGGCTGTTTGAGCAGCTCTCCTCTAAACAGCTGTCTGGTGGGGTGTGCCCACCGGCTGCTAGGGGCAGTGGGGGAGCTGGGCCTCTGGGCGGAGTGATAGCTAACCGACTTCTTGGTGTAGGCACAAACAGCCTCCCTTGCTCTTCCCCAGTTGCATTTGCCAGGCAGCTGTCTGTGCCTGTGCTGTCCCTGCCTGGTGTTTGGGGCGTGGTGAGTCACTCTTCTGGCTACACAGGGATCTTTAAGCCCCAACACTGGGGGAGGGAGCCATTTCACCTGCATCCTGGTAGCCAGCTGCAGCCTGTGCCTCCCATTTTCAGGATCAAATGGTGTGCCTGCTGTCACAGAGACAGCAGCACAGGCCTGGGGAGGGTGGACAGGGGCTTGGCAGGATGGGAAGAACTTGCCCAGGCCCTGACTTGCTGTCAACGAGGGGCTTGGGATTCAGTCCCTGTATTCTGTGTGTGTGTGTGTGTCCCCATCCCCACCCCAACACACACACACCTGCTCATTCTCTTTCCTCTTCCCCACATTTGCTCCCAGGTGATACAGTCATACACTCATTATATGCAAACACAGCCCTTGCATATATTTGCTCTGTCTGATTCTCCCTCCCTGTCCTTCCCAAATAAGAAAATAAATACTTATATTTCAAAATAGCCTTGTAATACCTTCTCCTTTAAAAAATGCCTGGTCATTACCTATGGTGGTTCTTATCTCACCTCTACCATTTCCACCTGTTGAAATTTTAGCCCTCCTTCCAGGCTTATCTCAGCTTCCCCTCCTCCACGAAACCTTTTCTGACTTCCCCCTGACAAGTGGCCTTGCCCTCCCCTCCTCTTCCTTACCTTCTTCCTACTGGCTGGCGGCGTTTGTGAGCTTACCTGGCAGGATGTCATCCAGCCATGTTATTTCAACTTTGGTTGACTGCACTGGTCATACATGATTCAAGATGTTTCAGACAACATGATTCCATTGGTTGGAGAGGAAGGCCGTTTGGACCTGAAAGACTTTGAGTTGGAGCCTCTTTGGGCCAAACATGGGGGTGAACTTGCACTGCGAGGAGCCTGGAGGTGGGAGCATCCCCTGGCCCTGCTCAGCTGCTTGGTTCCTGTCTCTGCAGATCTCAACTACTGCACCCACCACTCCCCATGCAAGAATGGGGCAACATGCTCCAACAGCGGGCAGCGAAGCTACACCTGCACCTGTCGCCCAGGTTACACTGGCGTGGACTGTGAGCTGGAGCTCAGCGAGTGTGACAGCAACCCTTGTCGCAATGGGGGCAGCTGTAAGGTGAGGGCCACACTAGCACAGGAAGGCAGAGGTCAAGCCAGGTGGTGTCCAGGCATCCCCAAGCCAGGTGGCTAGTGGATGTGCAGCCACGGGCAGGCATTGTGGGCAATGGAGGCCGGGCTCCATCACACATCCCTGCCCCCCAAGGATCTGACTTTGGCCCCTTTGTGGTCTTTCTCCAGGATCAGGAGGATGGCTACCACTGCCTGTGTCCCCCAGGCTACTACGGCCTGCACTGTGAACATAGTACCCTGAGCTGCGCCGACTCCCCTTGCTTCAATGGGGGCTCCTGCCGGGAGCGCAACCAGGGGGCCAGCTATGCCTGCGAATGCCCCCCCAGCTTCACTGGCTCCAACTGCGAGAAGAAAGTGGACAGGTGTACCAGCAACCCGTGTGCCAATGGTGCGTCCCGTTGCCTTGCTAACCTGGTGGACCTGCCCTTCTGGTGAGGGAGGGTCAGCAGAGGAGAGAGGCTTTGTCTGTCACTTTGCAAAGTCTCACATGGACCCCCAACTGCTCTGGAGGGTGAAGAGCTTTCTTGATCAGCTGGGGGGTTTTTCTTTTTTTTTTCTTTTTTTTTTTTTTTTTGAGACAGAGTCTTACTCTGTTGCCCGGGCTAGAGTGAGTGCCGTGGCGTCAGCTTAGCTCACAGCAACCTCAAACTCCTGGGCTCAAGCAATCCTTCTGCCTCAGCCTCCCAAGTGGCT
>CAUYRT010050806.1:0-13090 GCA_963574885.1 Lepilemur ruficaudatus | reverse complement strand
TCTGTCTCTACTAAAAAAGTAGAAACAAATTAGCTGGACAACTAAAAATATATAGAAAAAATTAGCCGGGCATGGTGGCACATGCCTGTAGTCCCAGCTACTTGGGAGGCTGAGGCAGAAGGATGGCTTGAGCCCAGGAGTCTGAGGTTGCTGTGAGCTAGGCTGACGCCATGGCACTCAGTCTAGCCCGGGCAACAGAGTGAGACTCTGTCTCAAAAAAAAAAAAAAAAAGAAAGCCTGGGCTTGAACTGCAGCAGACTAATGAATGCTAAATAGGAGGAATAATTTCCCAACTATTTCAAGTTCAATATCCCAGATATGGGCAGTGGAGAGGGGTGCGAGGCCGGAATTTGAAGAAGGGCCAAGCTGTGGGAAAGCAAAGAGCACGGTGGGAAGATGGATGAAGCTTGCTGTTTGTGTGAGGACTCTTGACATGATTCTAGGGTCAGGGTTCCTGTCATCCATCTGCTGGCCCTTTGGACCACTCGGCCACTCATATGCTTTCCAAGTCTGTTTCCATGAGTAACATCAATTGTCTCTTGGACTGCTCAGATCCAGATGGTGAGTAAAAGTGGTAAGCAAAACAGTGGTGGCCCCTTTCCCTGTCTCATCAGCTCAGAGCCAGCTGTTTAGGGTCCAGATGCCACACACCCTTGGAGCCCCCCAAATGCCTTTATTCAAATGAGTTTAGGACTGAATTTAGGACTTCAGCATTCGGAGACTCTCCTACCAATGAAGGAGGTCATAGGACATAGTGAGGTTCTTCAGCCTCCCCTGTCACCAGAGATGGAAAACAGTTACCTGCAATGCACCTTGGCCTCACGATGAAGTATTGGGAGCTCTGTGTAAAACCTCTGCCCTCCGCATTCACCAGAAACAGAACTGAAACATTGGGCCTTCTCCACATAACCCTGGTGCTCTGTTCCCCTGGCTCCTAAGTTCTTCAGCTCTGCTCTGCTCAGACCCGCCTTCTTTCCCTGCTCCCCAGTGCCCGCCCTCCCTCAGGAATGGCTGTCACATGCACCTGCAACTTGGGAACCTGATCCAGGTGGAGGGGGTGGGGAAGGAAGCCCTGGGCGCCTTTGTCTGGCTTTAGCTAGACACTTCTCCTCTCCTTTTGCGTTGGCAGGGAATTTATCCCGGTCCTCAGCCACTGACCTCAGGAAAAGGTGAGTTTGGGGGACTTATAGCTCTTCCAAGGCCTAGCTAGGGGAAAAGCAATGGGTCTGGGCCGTGGTTTCACAGCTTCCTGAATCATTGACCCCCTTAACATTTCTGATCAAAAACCTCCAAATATCCTTCCCTGAGCTGTACAGAATTCATCCTCTTTGCTAAGGGAAGGCTCACTAAGTTCCTGGTAGCCCCATGGGATGGGGGAGAAATTAGGGAAAAAAAGGGAGTATCCAGTCCACAGGGTGTTGTTGAATAAAACACAGTGAGAGAAGCTTGTTGTTGTCAGTGACTTACAGGTGAGAGAGCAGATCAGCTGTTAGATAGTCTTAGGGAGATTTGGTGACCAAGGACCACAGATCAGCGCTGGATGGCTCAGATAATAGACCAATGTGGAGAGGCCCTAAGGAGAGCTGGGCAAGGGCTGTAGAGCTCCAAGCAGAGAGGGCAGGGCCTGGAGGCATAGTTCAGGAATCTAGGTGGAGGCCAGGAGATTTCAATGACTATGTAAATAAGCATACAAAATCAGCACCTGTTTATTTGGCTCCCATGGCTGAAGGCTGATTAGAGTGGGTCAGCCCTCTGAGAGTGTGGGTGTCTGAGCATGTAATGGCCCCTTTAAGATATCAGGCTCTGATTTGTGGTCCTGAAAATCTCTAGCTGACACATCCTCCTGGCTCTGGGTTTAGGATTAGCTCATGGGATGGGGCTGATGAAATCCCAGGAAATTCAGTCTTTATTGGCTTTAGGCCCAGAGGCCCTTTCCAAACAGCTGAGAGGGTCTACACAGGGCTCTTGTTCTTTCTGAGAGAAGAAAATGCCCCCACCCCATACCACTTCCGTTGGGGAGCAGCATGAGAGGAGATTGGGCCCTCCCATACTGAGCCTGGATTAGGTAGGAAGGAGGAGTCTGTATTTATCTGGGAGGAGCCTGCAGTTTTCCTCCTAAATAGAGGGGCCTGGGAAACTGAAGTGTCCACATCCAGGAAGTCCTAGGAGGTCAAGGTGAGGCTTGTGTTTCTCTCCCTGTCCTTCCTCTCTCTTCCTCACCCTCTCTCTCAGCATCTTTCCTTTCACATCTCCATTCTTGCCCTGCTGGTCATGCCAACTTCATCCACCATCTCTTGGAGAGTATCTTTTTCTTCTTTTCCAGCTCTGTATCCATCCCCTCACCACTTCTTTTTGTCTCTACAGCTGTAGCCAGCTGGAAGGGCATTCAGGTACCTGGGCAGGCTCCTCCCTGCGACGGACCTTCAGCTTCCTCTTGGGCATGACCGGAAAGGCCAAGGTAGGAGTCAGGTGGGGAAGCAGGAGGCCTGGGGCCCATTGCCCTCCTCAATTCCCTTTCTCTCCATCCTACCATCACCACCCCCCAAACCCCCAGCGCCACCTCAACTTTCCCTATTAGAGACTCAGGGCAATGGTTCAAATTTTAAGGGAACACATGCTATCTCTCTTAGCCTCCGGCTGTGTCCCAGTAAATCACCTTTTCTCTGCTTTCACCCATGCCTCTGGCTTAGCAGCCAGCTGTGGACAGCTGGAGGGGGAAAAGGGCCAGGAGCCTGAGAAGTTGAGGAATGGCCTAGTCCTTCCTCTCTTTAGGCCTCACATAGCTAAGAGGTGGGCAGCAGAAATCTTAACCATTGGACATAATAATGATAATAATTACAGCAATACTTTTTACTTTTTCATAGAGTATTAGGGTTTGCAAAGTGCTTTTACAGTCATAATTTTATGGGTGGATCCGGCAGCTGAAGGAGTTGAAATTAGACCACAGGCAGAGTGGAAGCTAGGAAAGTATATGATTATGGAAGCACATGCACACCCATATGTGTGTGGCCTGTTCTGATCCCTGGAAGTAAAGGCACATTGCTCTCATCCTTATTACCAACCCTCAGGCTCTGGTGAAACCGGGAGCTCTGTCTGCTGCTTGAATTCATTTCCACTTTGTTCATTTACTGGCAGAATGAGCCACCCCCCCTTTTCCTCCCATGACCTCCCCAAGTATGCATGTACTTTCCAACCTGGGGCGGCTTCTAAGCATTGAGAAAAACTCCAGAGGAGACATCATCCTATTCACCTTGAAAAGCTATGGGATTCTCACCCAGTAAGATTACTTGGGCTCTACCTGGTTCCACCCACAGTGTCAGAGCTCTCCCTCTGCCAGCCTTTTAGCCAGGATTCCCTTTTCTCAGGGTGTGCTGGGAAGGTCCAGATGAAAGCAGGTTGTGTTGTTGGCCATGGGTGGGGAGTTGAGGCTGATGGAGGCATGAGAGGGGGCAATTCTCAGAAGGGGAGCAATTAGAGAATCTAAAAGCTGGCAGGGGAGGGTAGGTGGGGTACTGAGGAGTCTTCTTTCCCATGGGGAAGCAGAGATCTGCAGACAACAAAGCAAATACAGAGATCTTGAGGTCTGATTCCCATCTCCCTACAGGCTCTCTCAGTTCAGGGTAGGAGAGTGTTCTGATGGAATCACCCTTGTTTCCTGCAGTGGGAGTGGTTGGGGAAGTCAGTACTGCTCAGGGGCCATCCGGATCACAGTTGGTCTGTATTTGCCCACCTGTAGCCTAACAGTCTGGTGGAGGATTGAGTAACCTGGGGAAGGGGAATGTGGGCAGAGACTCTGGAGCTCAAACTGGGAACAGGAAAGAGCCAGAGCAAGTCAGGACATTGCCTTGCTCGGCCTTTCCTCCCCAGGGTCTGTGGTCTTGTCTTCTTCTGTTTCCCTCTCTGTCATGTCCTGGTGCATCTTCCTTCCACCTTCATGAATGTGTGGGCCTGCTTCACTTAATCTCTTCCTCCCCAACCTCTAGTATAGGATAAGAGGGGGCATAAGCAGGTAAACATCAGGGGGGTGGGGCTAGAGAGAAGCTCAGCCAAGCAGTGAGAGAAGGAAGTGGCTTATTCCTTCCTACTTGACCAGCATTACACAACTGAGGAAACACTTTCCCAGAGGTCATCTCATTTAATTCTTATAACAACTGTGGCAAAGATAAGCATTTTAATTTCTATTTCACAGGACAAGATAAGTTAAAGGTTAAGTTACTTGCCCAGGATCCTATAGCTAGTAAGAGGAGGCACTGTATTGCAAACCCAGAGCTTTCGCTATATGTTGCTGCTGTTTCTCTCAGTAAACCTAACACAACAGTTTGCCCTCTCTCATCCTTCCCTTCTTCCACCAGCTTCTGCTCGATGGCTAGTGGAGGCAGTTAGGCCTTAATCACCCCCTCCCAGAATATACAAGGTCCAAAGTATAATAATAATAAGAAAAACAAGCTACCTCCTGGACAGTGTAGAGCTTAGATATCTCCCAGAGCTTCATTCCTTTATCAACTGGCCAAGACTCTGACAACCAGGTTCTTCCCTGGGACCTCCTCCTGCTCTTGAAATGGAAGGACACATTTTGTCAAGTTAAATGGGCTAAAGAAGGTGGTGCCTACTTTTAGATTCTGGCAGGAATTTTTGTTTTTGTGTATCTTAAAAAATAATTTCTGAAAATCTGGAAGATATCACTGGATAAAAGTCGAGAGGGGGATTGGAATGAAGAAGCGGTTTGGAAAAAGGAGGGGGAGATGCCAAGGAGAAAGGAAAAGTGTTCCCTGTTTGAGAGGGCACAGAAAATGGAAATTGAGTCAAGCTGCAGGCCAAGCTCCCTAAACACAGGTGTTTCTAAAGGTAGAACAGTTTTCTCTATTCTTCCCTCCCCTACCTCCAGTCCCCTTCGTTGTTATTCATCTCTTAAGAGGAAGAAGAGGGTACAGGGTGAGCTAGGGTAACAAACAGCAAGTGGAATGGAAAGTGGACTGAAGGTTGAGGTGAGAGACAGAAAAGGGTTGGAGGGGCAGTCCTCTTCTTTCATAAAGACCTTCTAAGTATGAGTTTGGGGACTGAGAGGTCCCTTGACAAACCCTGAGGTTCAAGCCCCAGGTTTATTGGTACCCAGGCTGGAGTTTGGCCCTTTAAGATTCTATCTTAGCTTGCAGCACCCTCCCACCCCAGGCCTGGGAGCAAAGCTGAGGTCCCAGCCCAGCCCTACTCTCTGGGCCCCTAGTGGGCGGAGCCTTGAGGCCAGGATTCTGCCCGCTGGCGGTCTGTTTTTAAATTTAGCACATTCCTCAGCCTTGGCTGCCCGGGGGAGGGGGGGGGGGTAGGTAAGTCTGGAGTTGTGGGGCCAGAAGCTTCTGGACTGCTGGTTTTGGGGAGTTCCCATAGGTATCCCCTGCAGGTGCAAGCTGGAGGAGCCAGCCTTAGTCCTGGGAAAGTTCTTTCTGCTTTCTAATTTCCACCCAGCCTGGACTGGGCATGGTTTATTTCCTCCCTTTTTTTCCCCCTGGCCTTGGCTATATAAGGATTCTAAACAGAAAATGGGTGAAGAAAGAGGTGAAGAAGGAGTTGCTAGGCAGGAGGGGAAGCCGGAGGGGCAGTGTTGGGGTGGTGCTGGGGGTGAGGAGCCCAACCAGATCAGCCAGTGGTGAGGCAGTGGAGCCCAAAATAGTGGCAGAAGCTAAAATTGGCACCTACAAGAGTGCTGAGTTGAGCTTGAAACCTGCAGCCTGGCCCTGCTGAGCCAGGGCACAGAGTTGCTGGATCTGGGTTGGGTTTCCTTTCCCTCCTCCCACACCTTTTGGGAACAAAATCTGGCAGGACTCTGCAAACAGAATGCTCTATGCTGGGGCTCTCTGCGCTTCTGGTTTCTCCAGAGAAAGAGACCCTGAGAGGCAGAAATGAACTGCAATGTTGAGTCATTGTAGTTACAGTGGAGGAGAATTTTCCCAATAGCAGGAAACTCACCAAAAGTGGAGGGTGGCTCAGGCTAGGGCAAAAGGGTCGGGAGAGATGAACGTCCCACCTCACCCCCAATCTTGTGGGGAGACTGGCTGTGTCCTAACTGCCCCTGACTAGGGCAGGCTGGTTTCTAGTCTTTCAGTTTCCGCTTAACTTGCAACAGAGCGAACTGGGGTTAGACACATGGAAGGACTTCCTCAGCTTCTTAGCCTTTAGTAAAGGTGGCAAATTCCACCCTCCTCCCCCAAAGTGTCTGGCAGAGGCGGAGCTAGGAGGAGGATGGACAGAGTCTGGCCAGGAAGGCCCCAGAGGGGTGGGGGCTTGTGGGAGAATTCTCTTCTCTCTATTCTTCGACCTCTGGGAGTGAATCCTCCCCTTCACGCCTACTAAAGACCCTGCCTTTCGTTCCCCTTTGATGTTCCCACCCTCTCACCACCCCTACCCCCAATCGTAAAAGGGGTCTGTGGGCTCAGGCCTGCTTTGTTGGGCTGCGTAAGCCAGGAAGGAACTGGTCCCGGCTCCCTGGAGAGCTGGGGGCGGATGGAATCCTCCGGCCTTCGAGTCTTTTTAAGGACTGAAGTAATGCATGGGGGAAGGGAGGGAAAAGGGAAGACCAGTGTCCAGCGAGGGCCAGAGCTGGGTTTTAGGAAAAGCAGAGCTAAGAGGCGGGTGTTGGGCTAGAGGGCGCCCCCAGGCGCTGGAGAGGAAACAGGCAGAGGGGCCCCTCAAACCTGTCCAGGGACCTTTGTACTTCTCCAAGCTGCCCCAACACAAACCCCGGCGTCCCGTCCCGCGCCGCCACCCCGCCCTCCCTGCGCTCCGCCTCTCCCCTTCCTGAGCTGGGGCGGGGGAGGAGACTCGGGTTTGAGGAACTGGCTCTGGGTGCTGGGCGAGGGGAGTCAGACTTCCTGTCCCCGAGATCGACGCGTGCGGGCTGGACCCCTCCCCTAGCCGTCCCCCAACAATAGCTGGACGCTTGGGTCCGCGCCGCGTTCTCCCCGGCTCCCCCCATCCGACTATGTCTCGGATCGAGTCGCTCACGCGGGCGCGGACCGAGCGGAGCAAAGAGCTGGCGAGCAAGGTGGGCTACGGAACCCCTCTCCCTCCGCCGCAGTCCTCGGGGTGCCCTCCGACCCCTGGCACCCGCGGCGCACCCTCTGTTCCCCGCCTGCCTTCTGGGCGCCAAAATCGGGCGGAGCGGTGGATCCGAGAGTGGCGGGACGGGGTGGGTGGGGACTGAGTGAGTGGGGAGGGGGTTGGGGGAGCATAGACGCGGACCCGCACCTCCAGCTCCGCCGCGCGGATTCTGTGCTGGGATCCTGGGAGAGAGCGGTTCTGGGGTTTGGTCGCCTCCGATCCGGCGGGACTGGGTGTTTTAGGCCGCTCGAAAGAAAGTTGCTCCGGTAAGAGGCGGAGCGGGAAGAGGGAGGTATGTGTATCGGGGGTGGGGGCGGTGGAAGCTCTCCAGCACCCCATCTCCGCCGGGGTCCTGCCAGGTTGCTCTCAGCGATGCCCCTCCACCCCCCAGTAGCAGGCTTGGTCGTTCCCCCTTTGTCCCCGCCATCCGGCGGAGGGGGCGGGAGGGGGTGGTTTCCCGGCTTCCTCCCACCACTACCACCACCCCCTCCAAGACAAAAGTCAGCTCCTCCTCTCCTCGCAAATGGACTTTCCAGCTGTGATTCAGTTCTCCCCTTTGGGTGGGCGGGTGGCTGGGGTCGGGACGGCCCAGGGACGGCTTACTTCCCCCCTAGCCATCACCTTCAGGTGAAGGGAGCAGAGGTCTTTGTGTAGCTGGGATCTTTCTTCCGTCTGAGCACCTCTGCCTGGAACACAGGGTGTCCCCATCCTCATCAGCATCACCACCTTACAAGCACCTTGTCCTCCCAACCTGAAACAACCTGAGTCCCTTAGGCTGACCCAGTTGGCACTGTTCAATGTGTTCCCTGCCCTCCCTGCTCTTCCCTCCCCCCAGCTTTCTTATTCTCCTATCTCCTCATCTTGGGGGCCTTTTGCCTGTCATTTCGAGAGTTGGCTATAGAATTATCCCCACCCCTCCCCCATCATGACCTCTTGGCCACTCCTTTCCAAGTATCCCTTATTCCTGTCTTTGTACCCAGGCCTCTTGCCAAATGCCATGACCTCTCCACACCCCAGACCCCAGAAAATGATGAAGCTGACTTGTTGTGAATACATGAGACCTGAGAGCAAGGTGGTGCATTCATACAGCCCCTCCTGGCTCCTCAGGCACCCACACTGTATCCATTACAGAAAGGCCAGGACCCAGCCCAGAGTTGGTTTAATCTCTGGCTCCTCTCCCACGCAGTGCCCGACCCCGATGCCCAGCCTTTGCTGATCACCATCTTAAGGCAAGGGAGCAGTAGTACCCTTTTGGAGTCCTCAAGGGTGGTGGAAAGGCCTCCCCTCCACCTCCCTGCCTGTTTCTAGCCAGGCTACCTATCTTGATGTTAAGTTGGGAGAGGCTCCATCCTGGGGTTGGGGTGATGGGGGGCCAGGGCCTGAGGCCATAAAACTTTCCTTAGAGGGTTGGGATTAGATTCTGCTAACCAGAAAGCAGCTGAAGATTTGAGTCAGGGCCTAAGACAAACAGAGGGCCAGGGTGAGGTGGCTGAAGTGTGGTGGAACAGTGGGGTGGCAGACAGGCTCTTCACAGCCCTGCGCCACTGCGCCAGGCCAGGCCCCAGCTCCAAAAGTCTGTTTATTTTTTCAACCGTTTGAGCTGAGACCCTGGAATGGAGCCAAGGGGAGCGAGAGGTTTTTTGAAACCACGGAAATTTGGTTCCACCCTGAAAAGGAAAGCCATGGGGGAGTCAGTGGGGGCAAGCAGACCTGGCTAGGGATGGTAGAGAGAGGCTCTGAGGGGGGTAGATACCGGGGTCCTTTTTCCATTATTGGGCTATCTGGGAGGCCAGATATTTGTGTCCTGAAACCCTGCTTTTTTTTTTTTTTTTTTTTCCTGTAGTTGGTTGGTAGGGGCACTGGGAATCCAGGAGCCTGGCTCTTCTTTCTACCCTGGGGCTGGCTATAGGGGTTCCTGGGGCAAGGATTTGGGAATCTGGCTGGGAGTAGGGAGTGGGGGGCTGAGTGGGTGGATCTGAGAGGGCAAGGAGGCCACAGCAGGAGGGTGGTTGTCAGTTTGGGCTGGTCGGAAGGGGAGGGCCACCTCCGGAAAGCTGTGGTTACAGAAGGGGGGAGTTGGTTCTTAGCCAACAAACCCTGGATCCCCTCTACCCCCATCCCCCAAGCACACCAGCTGTCTCCTTTCTTTTTATACTGTGGTGGGAAATAAAGGGGCACCCGCTGGAAAAGAAATTATTTGAGGAAGATGGTCTCCCCTGCTACCTACTTGGGGGATGGGTCAGAGCTAAGCCCTGACACCTCACCCTTGCTTTGCTCCCTGGGACCTCCTCATAGGAAGAGGAATTTAAGTATAACCTGCCCCTTTCTCCATCCCATCCTCATAGGATCTTTCTGTGTAGCCCACCCCCCACCCCCCACCCCCACCGTGCTTCCTTTTTCTTTTTACTCCATTTCTGTCCTTCCTGGCTGTCTTCAGTTCTCCACCCCCTCAATTCTCTCTGCTCTACTTCCTACCTCCACAAGCCCCAAACCCCACAGGTCCCCTTTCTCTCTTTAGCTCCTCGTTCTTTCCTCTCTCTTCCCAAACCCTAACCGTCATGTCCCTCAGAACAAAAGGTCCTTTTCTGCCAAGCAGGGTCCAGAGATCTGGGGATGACTCAGGAAGCTGGGGGGCCCTTTGGAATCTCTAGGACCCCAGCGTTGGAGTGCCTGGTGGGCAGGTGGAGAGGGGAGCCAGGAGAGCGACTGGTCCTTTGTTCTGAGTAATGGAGAGGTGGCTGTCTTTGTGTGCAGGACTAGGAGTGTAGCTGGAGAGGAGGGCTGGGCGAGCCCAGCAGGGAGCCGAGAGGGCTAACAGTTTTGCAGTGGAGGAATTGGGGGTCCTCTGGGTGGCTGAGCCTTTTAGGGGCATGGAAAAAGATTCTAGGGGTCATGGAGATGAGGGAAAAAGCTGAGGGGGAGGGTAGAAGTGAGGATGGGGGAAGGGAGTCTGACGCTTAGGGGAGTCACCGAGTGACTGTCAGTGACTGTCTGTCGGGGAGTTAGATAGTACCTAGAGCAGGGCCTGCTGAGGCCAACCGGAGGAGTTACCGAGGGGTCTGACCTCAGTCCCTCTGGCTCTGGAACTGTGACCTTAGAATCAGGGAGGGGACAGATCTGAATGTGTGCATATTACCAGTGTGTTGGAGTGTATGTGTGTCACATCTGTCTGCCTGCCTGCCTGCCTGCCCTCCTATGTCTGTCCTCAGATGCTCTGAGTTACTGTTTTGAACAGTGGTCACTAAAGGAGAGGGCTCATGGTCTTTGGACAGGAGGAAGGAGCTCCATTCTTAGCTTTAGTCTCTGGTTTGAAGTATCATCTAGGAGCTGAGTGAATGGATTGGTCAGGGTTTCTAGAGGTGGTAAGAGAACTGGCTGAAAGGAGCTGGCTGGACCTTTCTGGGTTTGTTTATGTCTCCTTTGGGGAGGGTGGGGGTGGGGCTGCAGGCAGCAGCTGCCCCCCTCCCAACTCAGCCGGCCTGCCCTGTGCCAGGAGGGCAGGGAGTCCTGGCACAGCTATTGTTCACTTGCACAAAT
Organism: Lepilemur ruficaudatus; assembly: GCA_963574885.1. NCBI lineage: Eukaryota > Metazoa > Chordata > Mammalia > Primates > Lepilemuridae > Lepilemur > Lepilemur ruficaudatus. The sequence continues at coordinate 2,461 of CAUYRT010050806.1, read as the reverse complement.
GCCCGTCTGTTTGCATCACTCCCCCCTCCCTCTCTTTCTGCTTGTCTCTCTCGCTCCTGGCCTGACAGGTGTGGCCGGGTGGGGGGCAGGCTGGGGTCCAGGATGCCTGGGTCTCAGGGTCCCTAGCCTGATTTTGTTCCCTGTGGCCCTTAGCACCGCTCTTCTGCTTCACCAGTATATCCACCCCCATTGCCACTGTCTCATCTTCATTCATTAAGCAAGCATTTATTAAGTGCCTTTGTGAGTTCAGCGATGTCTTTCTATGTTGTTTCTGGCTTTGGCATTAGTGTTTCCATTTGGCTGCCTTCCCCTTCAGCCTCCTATCTTCCTCTTGTCCCAGGAAGCTCATAAAGGAGCAGGACCTTGCTGAGACCATCCCAAGCCCTCTTCTCTGTCCCAAGGCCAGGACCCCTCTACCTCCTCATTTCCCAACCCTATAGCTCATACCCCAGGCCTCAGTGCCCTGCACAGCCAATGACTCTGTACCCCTGCTGTCCAGGGGCTGAGCGACAGGTGACTTGAATCCCAGTGGAACCCTCCAGGGGCTCTCTGGTCACTGTACAGAGGGTGTGGACAGCAGTATCACCATCTCGGGGAAGGGACTGCTGCCAGTTGCAGCTAGAACAGAGGTGATTCTGAGCACCACAGGACTCTCCCAGAGGTCTTGGTTTGGACATACCTGCTGGAGAAGCAAGGGCAGCTGAGAGCTTAGGCCTTGTTTAGAGAAGCACTACTTTGCCTAGGTAGGCCCTGTCAGGCCCTGCTGCCTGCTGGGGAGCACAGGAAGCCAATGTACAGGCTTTGGCATTGCCTTGTGCTTTGTGTACGTCACTGATTTCCTCACTCTCAGCCTGAGAGACAAAAAGTGGAGAAAAGAGGGGAGACCATATCTGCCTTTGAGCTTTTTAGCAGTCAGCCACAGTGCTCTCTGCCAATGGCTTCGTCTTTCCTTCCCAGCAGTGACTGAGATCTGGGCTGACTGACAATGGAAGGAAGGTTTGGGTTGGCCTTCTTCTGACCTCCAGAGGAAACCCTCATGGTCTAAGCTCAAACGAAGTAAATGGAGAAAAGGGCTGGTAGCCCTTCAGGAGGAGAGAGAAAAGGAGAAACAAGAGGAGACTGAAGCTTCATGGCTCTGATAAGCAATGAAGAGGGTCCCCAGAGCAGGGGCCAGGGGACTGAGACCCCATGTCCACACATCCTTCCTTCTTTTCCTTCATTTCCAAACATGTGTTGAGTGCCTGTTGTATACCAGGCATTGTGCTAGGAGCTTTCACGTTGTTTATTCCTTTAATCCTTGATATAGCAGCAGTGTGGATGAAGGCTGTGTAGTAAGAAAGACTCCCCGTGGGGTTTGCAAGAAACAGAATGACTCTAGATGCTGGACAGCAGAGGACTGAACCAAGCAGGAAGAGCCTCTGAGCATTGGGGGTGGGTGTTGTGAATTGTGGAGGACTGGGCCTGTTTCTTGGTGGACAGATTGGGGCATGGAGGTAAAGGGCTGTTGGGCTTGGGGGTGGGTAAATGGGAGACTAATGTAATTATCTTAAGAATATCTGGAAAAGCCCAGTGTGGTGGTGCATGCCTGTACTCCCAACTACTCAGCAGGCTGAGGCAGGAGGATCCTTTGAGCCCAGGGATTTGAGGCCAGCCTGGCCAGCGAGACCCCATCCCTAAAAAAAGAAAAAGAAAAGAGAAGAATATTTGGAAAAGCATAGGACAAGGAACCAAACAAGCCCACTCATTCCATCTCTTGAGCAGTCACCCCGAGTAAGCAGGCCCCACGTACTTCCATCCTCACCAGCCTGAGCCCTGGGGCGGGCACAGGCCACCTCTGGGACAATAGCGCTAGGCAGTGCCAGGGCTGCTTGCTGCTGGGCAGTGCCCATGCTGGGATGTGCTGCTGCTGTGGCTGCTGCCCACTGCTGGTCTACCTAGAGAGGGGGTCACTTCGAGAGAGGGTGAGTGTTGGGAGGTAGAGGAGGCAGGGCCCAGAGTACCGGGGCTGTCTATGGGCATCAGTGCCAGAGAAGGGAAGGCCCACTAGAGACCCTGTTCTCTGGCTGCCCCAGTCTTCTCTCCCCTTTGCCACTTCATAAGATGTGGTCAGGCAGGTGAGTGCTTGTGGAGGCCAGAGGCGGAGGGTAGAGGGCAGAGGGCAGGTGTGGAAAGGGGACTTGTAGCAGCATAGGGCAGATCTGCAGCACTGCCCATTCTGGAGTGATCCTGGTCCGGGCAGGTGGTTCTTTTTTTTTTTTTTTTTTTTTTTGAGACAGAGTCTCACTCTGTTGCCCAGGCTAGAGTGCCGTGGCGTCAACCTAGCTCACAGCAACCTCAAACTCCTGGGCTCAAGCAATCCTTCTGCCTCAGCCTCCCAAGTAGCTGGGACTACAGGCATGTGCCACCATGCCCAGCTAATTTTTTCTATATATTTTTAGTTGTCCAATTAATTTCTTTCTAT
>CAUYRT010050803.1:0-27651 GCA_963574885.1 Lepilemur ruficaudatus | reverse complement strand
ACAGAGTAGGTTTTTGAATGTAACAAGATAAGTCAACTTGAGTGGTAATATATTTTGGGAAATCAGCTCACTACAAATTGTGACTGTAAACATTGTACTGTAAATGCTTTGTAGTTTTCCCCCAATTAAAAAAAAAAAATTCAGTCATACACACATTCATTTATTCACCCACTCAACCAACATTTGCTGAGCACATACTATAGGCCAGGCACTGTTCTAGAAGCTGGGGGTCACAGAAGTGCACATAATTCTCTCCTGGAGATCATATTCTAGTGACGGTGACTGATGATAAACAAAACGAACAAGTACATGGTACAGTAAACTAGGTTATAACAGAGAAGGGGGACAGAAGTTGGGGGACAGGTTATGGAGGGTGCCATCTAAAACAAGGTAGCCTGGGAAGGTGACAATTGGGCAAAGGCCTGCTGGCAGGGAGGGCATGGCCATGGAGGTCTCTGAGAGAAGATATTCCAGGTAAAGGGAATAGTTGGTACAAAGATCCAAGGTGGAGCATGCCTAGCACATCCAAAAAAGGCCCAGAAGCCAGTGTGGCTAGAATAGACCAAAGGACAAACAGAGCCAGGGGTGTGGGGTCAGATCATGCAGGACAGTGATCCTCAACCAGGAGCCACCGTACTCCCCTGGAGACATTTGGCAACATCTGAAGATATTCTTGGTTGTCACATCTGGAAGATTGCTACCGGCATCTAGTAGATAGAGTTCGGGATGCTGCTAAACACCCTCTAACAAACAGGACAGGCCCACGGCAAGGAACCATCCAGTCCCAAATGCCAACAGTGCCAAGGTTGAGAAACCCTGATGCAAGGCCTTATAAGCTGCAGTAAAGACTCTGGCTTGGTATAAAACCTTGGAAAAGGTAGTTCATGTGCCAAAAAAGACCCAAAAATGCATCATACGTAGCAATGTTGCTTTACATTACATTATCCTGTTTCATTACTATATTTTATTCAGATAACACCTCGACCCTGAGTGTGAGTAATTTCATGGCCATCTCAAAGCAGAAGCTGGATAGTCATTTATTCCCGCAAGTTTTGTTTAGTTCTTCTATTTTCACATTATGCTGTCAGTCCTGCCATCTTAGGTGATCTTCCATGAGAGGTATCTTTACTCAGCATTATAAAATAACTGGCTCTGACCAGATCCTGAACTGGATATTGTCCAACATTTATTCATTAATCCCCCTCACTCAAAAAACATTTTTTGAAGCTTCCATGTGTCAAGCAATATTGTGGGCACTGGAGATGGGGTGAAGATCAGAAGGACACAGTCCCTGTTCTCACGAACCTTATGTCCCAGTGGAAGAGATGGACACATTCTATGTGAGACAACATCCTAGAGGGACAACAAATAGATGATTTCCTATCACATGGGGTAAGTGCTATAAAAAAAATGTAAGCCTATATGAGGGGATAGAGTGATAGTGGAATGTAAATTGGCTTTTTTATCTCAATAGAAGTCTACCTGGAAGGACCAATGTCCTTTCTTTGCACATATATAGAAGTCAACCTTTCCTCCATAGTGAAAGTTTTTTGGTACACCTAAATCAAGCCCAACCATCAGAAAACTGAATCCTGGACCATATTCTCTTATTCCTCTGGAGGAACTGCTTTCACTGAGTTGCTATTTCACCGTACACACTCAACTAAAGAGTAAAGGGCCCTGTGAGAAACACTGCATTTACTATGAGGATGTTGTTGAGAACATCATATACCTACATCATTTTGTGCCGCACTTACGAAGTCTTACCCAAGAAAAATCACTCATTTAGGTACCACTAGTTTTGCTAGTCTTGAGAACTGATGTTTTGTCCTCATGAGCAATGCAAATCATGGGACTACCCATTTTTTTTTTTCCTTTTTGATTTGCCTATTGTAAGCTCAGAGTCAATGTGAAGTTCAGCTTTAAAAACTATCTCGGGCTCTATAATCTATAAGACTATTTCCCCTTTCTAACTTGGATATTGCCTTCCAATTTATATATTGCCTGACTCTGACTTAACTTTTTGGCATTTTTATATTTCAATACTTCGTGAGATACAGAGTCAAATGTATAAATGAATACAAGTCTAAACTCCCTAGCATGGTGCACAAGGCCCTTGACAATCTGGCCCCAACCTACCTTTTCTGTCCTAGTCTCTGTAACTTTGACCTCTCAGTGGAGTCTAATTGTTTTTGAACAAATCATCCCAGGTAGATAGGTTCTTTGAGCAGCTATATTTCTGTCTTTAAGGATCATAGCTTATAATTCTATGGTACTTTCTCCCTTAAATAAAATATACAAAAAATATACTTACCTCCTTTTGATATCCCAGTGACATCAGTATGAACATAAAATCCCACCTGACTAGAAACTGAATCCCATTGCTTATAAAGTTGCTCACATGAAATTATCTTATTAATCTTCACCATACCTTCCAGGTGGGCATTGCTAGATCCATTTTATGAATTGAAAACAGACTCAACAGGAGTCAGATAAATTGTTTAAGGTGCCCCAGCGGGCAAGCACAAGGTCAAGGCTGAAACTTGCATTGTCTGATTCCAAGTCCTTTTCCATCCACAGCTGCATGCTGTCCTCTCATTGCCCTGATGGCCTCAGGCTCATTGATGCATGTGGGGACCCCCTTTACCCTTACTGTAAAGTAACCCCAACGACTGTGGCATCTAATTCTTGCTCCAGACTTCTGTGGTTTCTCTACCTCCTCCCTTGCTTGCTGTCAGGCTGCCTTCCTTAGGTCTGCGTTATTGACTCTCCTTTCGGTTCACTGACTCCAATTTCCTACAGTCTTGAGAATACTACTGAAGTTATTCAAATGAGGTATCCACGTAGAGTAAAAATATCCTTCCTGATGGTCAAAAGTATCTCTTAAACATAAAGTGCCTAATCACTCATGAACAGACTTAGAACTCTGGGCAATTCTTTATCAGAATTGGAGGGTCTTGACATCTGGGACTTGCATTACTCAGACAAAATAGATAGTTCTGCATTCACTGAAGTGAGCTGACTTTATTACAGACTGCTTGAAAGTAATCTTTCAGGACAGCTCTATGCAGGTACAGGGCCTTCTCCTATTTCCTTGCCTATCTCTGATATACTGGGTTTTGTCAAAACAGCATCATAGCCATTCTTTGACCACATGTTCTCACTAAAGGGGATACCTGGAACAAGGATTAGGAGGACAGTCCTAAGCCAAAAGGTGACTAACGGGCCTCTAACCCTCTGCAAATGAAATGGAGATGATTCAAGCCACTACTTGCTAAACAACTCTCCAGACTAATGTTGATTTCCATCACGGGCCAGCCTAATTCCAGATAACATCTGGGTTATTCATAGTTAAATGTCTGAACATCTGCAAGGTCAAAATGCAGGCTAGAGAGTTGATAATGGCTGAAAGTAGGTGACGCAGACATGGTTTTTGCCAAATCACTCTGTTCATTTTTTATATATATTTGAAATTTTCCATAATAAAGTAAATTTGTTATTTTTATTTTAAGGATCTGGCTAAGTACCAAGAAAAGAAAAGATAAAACTTTGAAACATCAGAATCTCCTGTCAACATCCTGCATCCAGCTGCTCCCTGTGGAGGCTGCCGTCGCCTCTGCTGGAGGAACGTCGTGGAGAACATGGCGTGCACATCGCTGAGTCCTCGTAGATGAAGTTTCACTCCAGAGATTAATTTCACATCCAAGTGCCGGGAAAAGCTCTGCCTGCCCTAAGGGACTGACATGTTTTCTGCTTGTGGACAACATGAATCACAAAACGGAGCATGTTTCCCTCTAAACAACCCAGGCTGCTTGAAGAGAGGGCTGAGCCATTCCTATGCCAAGGGAAGACTTGGCGGCCTCTCAGCCTCCCCGGCACGCTGGGGTCATGTGCAGGGCACACCCAGCCCGGGCCTCGGCTGGAAGGGAGGAATCCTGCTTACAGAGCCCCGGGGGAAAATTCAGAAGACCTCTCTAAACTAGAGGTACACTGGCAGCATCAAAAAGTTGCCTCTTTGCTAACGTTGGAAAGCTCTGGAATCTTTTTGTTCCTAGTTAATGGAGGAGCAACCGTCTGTGAAGATGATTCCAGGAGTAAGGGCCTTTCTGCAGCCCCTTTTGCCCACAGCTTGTACCGCTCTAAGCAGACACAAGGCGAGGGAGGCAGCGAGCCCTGGCTCACTCACGTAACAGCACAGCCTCAGGCAGATTCTAGCCTGATCTGTCCCGTCGCCCCAAATGCATTGACCCTGAATCTGCAGAGACCAAGGCCACAGAAACCTTGTCTTGATAATCCCCACCTAAGCACCTATTAACCCAGCTCCTAGGCCTCGGGCACCACACTGGATGGTCACTTGGGGCTGAAATTACAAAGTTAACAAACACTAAAACCCAGATAGAAAACAGTAACCGTAGCACACATTTTTATCTGATTAAGCACAGGCGAGCTGTAACTAAAGGGTCAGAAGATCAGTCTAGCATGCTCTTTTACGTAGAATTTCGGCTTCTCCTAAACTCATATTTAATATTTTAAAGAGGCAAAAAGGATTTTTGGTGTAAAATTTAAGAGACTATCTGAGAATTCTATTTATAATGTAAAAGTGACTATAAATGCTGAGCCCAGACCACACAAGAACACCTGGAACCCAGCCACAGAGACAAATTGTTGCCTCTTTTTGGGAACACAGTGCTCAAAAGAAAACTATGAATTACATTTTTAAAATTCTTGTCTATTGGCTGGGTCATACTGTTCCATTTCACTACACATGTAATTTAAACAAACATATTCAAACTGCTTATAATTTTATTCTCCCATTAGTCTTAGACATGCTATTGCTCTTTTATTTGGGTTCATTAGTTGTAAATGTGGTGGTACCTTGTCACAAAAAAAAGCAGCTTAGAAACATGCAGATCATCTCAACATTAAATTCAAGACTTGACATTCGTGAATTCATAGAATTCATTCCTTTGGCTTAAATGTTAAATTTTAAATACTAGTGACAATAATGAGAGTCCTGCTCTTTCCTTTCAAGGACATTGACGTTTACTTTACTACTCAGGGGGGAAGAAAGTAAATGTCTTTTAGGGAATTTTGTAAAAGCTTTTCTTCCTAAAACTAGACGTATGGGTTGGCAAAATGGAGATGTTCAAAAGCAGCTTCCAGCCATATCCTGGCAACTCACGTGATCTCAGCACTCTTGGCGTGATTATTATTAGGCAAAAGATTTCCACATAATCAGCCTTGATCTTCAATTCACTAACATCTCTGTATTTATTTGCTGCAACATCCTAATCCATTAACAAAAGTATAGTTTGACTTTTTAAAAAAAATGAATGTCACTGAAAATTCATATTTTATTGAATTTCCCTGAAAAGAAAAGCCTGTTCCCTTAAGTAGCTGACATACCATTCTACTTTCTCATTTTAAAATTCCATCTAGCCCTCTAGTTATTTCCTCTGCTGTATCAAAAGAGAATGGTAAGAAAAAAACTTTAAGAAGATGGAAATTTTTACGTACAAATTACTAAAGAGAAGCACTTGTGGACGAGTAGAGATCCTTCCCAACATCCTCCTCAAGTTACCTCCCCTGGGAGCAAAAACGATAAACCAGTGGCAACTTTTTGTAAAGATGGAAAGCAATGGGAAAAGAGCATCGTCTCCTAGACACAGCCCTGTCACGTGCCAAGTACCACGTGAGGCTTATTTCACTTAACCCTCCCAACAGTCTTGAAGACAGGTATTATTGTTCCATGTGACCAATGAGGAAATAGATCAGAGAACTTCAGTATCTTGCTCAAGGTCACATAGAGAGGTGGGGACGGGGCACGACTTGGTCTCATTGTACGATCGTCCTTACAAGTTAAGATATTCAGAAATGCAAGGAATTAAGTGACCAGCTAGGAAGGATAGGGTTTAAACAACACTCTAAGAAACGTGCATACTGCACCGAGTGAGAGCTGGAAGGACGTGACCTCCAAAGGCCTTGCCCACCCTTCAATCTGGTGGCCCTAGGTTCCAGTCCCAGGTAGGGCACTAAGCCCCACTGCCCCAGTCCTATTCCCAGAGACTTCATGTCACTCCAGAATACTAACAACCACTTCATGAGTTCCCTTCCTACTCACCAGATTAGCCTCCTATGGCTGCCGTAACAAAGCATCACATATTAGGCGGCTTAAACGACAGAAATTTATCGCTCACAGTTCTGGAGGAGGATACACAGGCTGAGATCAAAGTGTCGGCAGGGTTGGGTTCTCCTCAGGCCTCTCCGTGGCTTGCAGATGCCATCCCCTGCCTGTGTCCTCACGTGGTCTTCCCTCTGTGCCTGTCTGTGTCCTAATCTCTTCTTATGAGGACACTGACTGTGGTGGAGGGGGGCCCACCTCAGGACCTCATTTCACCTTAATTACCTCTTTAAAGACCCTACCCCAATGCAGCCACATTCTGAGGTTACTGGGGGTTGGGACCTCAACACATGTGTTTGAGGGGGACACAATTTAGCCCATAGCACTTCCCCCTGCCCCCTTTTTGTATATTCCTCCCACTTTTTCAGAGCTGTCTTCAGTCCTCCACAAATATCTAATGCTTACCATGTCCACCCCTCATCCCAGAGGGTGCACAATATTCACTGAACAGCAGCTGTGTGAAGAAGCTGGCATCGCATATACAGAGACATATAAAATATAACTCACGTGCCCCAGGAACTGACAGTCTAGAGGAAAAACATCTGTGTCATTGTCATCAGCATGATCATCTTATCGGCAAGTATTTATTGGGCCCTCAATAAATGCCAAGCACAGTTCTAAAGACTTTGCAAAATGCAGTTATCCTTATAGCTACTCTGGGGTAGCTGCTGTTGTTACTCCAGTTTTATACTTGAGGAAACTGAGGCACAGAGAGGGTGCATAAATCAAAAAAGGACCACCAGCTTATAAAGTGAAAAGTTGAAATCTGAGCCTCAGATATCCGACTGCAGGGCCTGCCCTTTTCCTTAGAAGAATGTGAAGCTCGGATGAGAATGGAGCATTGTAAGAGAACATACTGCTCTGTGCTTGCTGAAACCCTATTCCTGGTTCTTCCACCTTTTTGACCTTGAGCAAACACTTTAGATTATTTATTGCTTTGTTTCCTATTGAGACTCAGTTCCATAAAAGGAGAAAATAAAAAGAGGTGTGTTGTAGCCCAAAGATGCCATTATTTATGTTGTGTTTTTCAAATTTAACTATTGAAAGCTCTAAAATGATACAGCTGATATTCAAACACACCTACCCAATAACAAAGGGGTCAGTATAGACACTCAGGGATACAACGGCTGTTTCCATGACACAGGATGGTTGGCTGGTCCCTGCCCAGTTTCTGTCTGAATCAGGTAATGAAAATCAACAAATCAAATCACAGGCTGGATTCAGAGACCAGGCTGCAAGCAGAGATTAGAAACCGGGCTCGGGCAAGATCACCAAAACCCTCAATCACTTTTTTGCCATTAAGAAAGCCCTGGCACTTCATAAGTCCTGGAGACAGGGAAGAATCAGGTGTTCAAACAGCTGTGGAGACCAGGCAGGCAGGAGCTGCACCTGCACCTGGTCCAGGTAAAAGGTGCAGCACCTGATCCCATACAGAGACCTCCCCCCCAGGTCACTAACTATTTCAAACACTCTGATTGCTCTGGGTTGATCCTGGGTCAATCCTAAGTGACAGCTTTTGTCCTCTTGGGGCTGAACCATGGATTTCTCAAGACCTTTGTCACCAACTAAAACTCAAGACCCTGAGATAGGGAGAGAGACCTGAAGACCCCCCCCCCCCCCCGCCGTGTAACATCCCCGTGAATGACGAGGCTGCTGTCTCAGAACATCACTCTGGCGGGTGGTTCTTCTTTCTCCTATCCTCCTCCATCCCTGCGTCCCTGACTCTCCTCACGCCCTTTGGGCTCCCTCACGCATGCCGTCCCTAACATCACGGGCCACAGCTAAAACCGTGTGTGCGTCCGACGTCCGTCTCTGGCCAGCATGCAGGCGGTCCTCTGCGTATTTGTAACTGTAACCCAACTTCACTTTCCTGTGCAACCCATCCTTCTCCTTTGCCTCAGTCTTCACACCTGTTTTCCTCTTAATAGGCTATTTTATAGCTTACGCATTTTTGTGGATAATCTCAAATCCAATACAAAGAGAGAGACTGTAAATAAACAAAAATGTAAAAGATAGCGGAGAGCTGATATGAGGGATCACGTTAGTCTTCCTTCTGGAGGTGAATGCCAATTTTTCAGCCCATTGCATTGTTCTCCCATAGAAATAAGAATATACACGTAAATCTAGAATACTGATATCACAGCCTAAATTCCAAGAGGTTAAAATAATCCCTGGTACTGTGGAATTTGCCTAAAAACATTTCTTCAGTATTTGGGGGAAAACCACTATCTTTCCATGTTATTGTAAAGGATTTTATTTCTATAGAGTCCCCACCTAACCAAGCCATTTCTTACTTTATTGAATCATACCCACACAAATTAAAATAACACCAGCAAAGGTGGGAAGGTCCTATCATTCATCTTAATTAAATCTTATCTCATTAAATACTTGTTGCTTTCATCATTTTAATATTGAACAAAAGGCACGTTATAGCTAATTAATGTGTTTCTACAGAATAATTAGAAAATAATCATTTTAATAATCTCCAGAAAGACACTCATCAAAATATCTCACTCAGGAGTAGCAAAAGAATCAGATAAATTCGCAAACAAAATGAATCTTGCTCGCTTTTGAACAGTTTTTATTAATCTATGATATTCACATAAAGCAATTTCTTTCATGAGATAATTTAATCCTCCAATTCTGAGTAAGAAAGGAAATCTGCGTAGAAATTTGAATGGAAGGACATTAACACCGCTCGTATCTGCCTCTCAAAAATGTCTTGGTTAATGTATCACATTTTAACCATTGTGATGCTTGTTGTTTCTTTTCTAGCTCCTGTATGATCACTAGACGAGGATATTGAATTTAGGTTCTTTATTCAGAGAAAAGGAAACCCACGCTTAATTCCCGAGAGCCTGCGTACCTCCCTCTGATGATGAAAATGTCTGTGTCACAGGGCTGTGGGGTGCGGAAGTCTTTGGACCAACACAGATTCACGTGTGCTGGGAAAGAACATCAGCCTCACTTCCTCATTCAGGTGCACAGCCCCTGGCAAAGCCGATACACCCTGGAGTGTGGCTGCCAGGTACTGCAGTCCTTGCTAAGGAGGCCAACCTCAAATCCTTTTTTCTAATTATAATTTTTGGAGGCTCCTGTTGAAAAGAAAAAAATCCTATGAGCTGGCCCAAATTCCTGTCTTCTCTGAAAGCTGCATCGCTGGGCATTCTCTGTGGAATGAGGCTCAAGGTCATTCCTATTGCCAGGCGAGGGTTTCACACCTGGAGTTCCTCAGGCTCCTCCAGGATAAGAGTCGTTTGGTTTATCCGGCATAACATCTGCTTCCGAAGAATGACTCAAATATCACCAGTCTCCCCCCGTTTCTGAACAGGGAAGAGATGAAACCCAAACTAAGGCTCAGATTTGCTGACATATCTGACAAATCTCACCTCCCCAGACCCAGACCCCTTTTCTTACCTCCAAACAGCACCTGCATTCTAGAATGGGCTACTATTCTGTCTCTCCTACTGAAACCAACCCCAGACTAAACTATGTTATTCCCATTTTAATGACAGATAACACCTTAATGTGTTACTATTTTAGGGACATTTGCATTTAAATAGAAAATCATGCCTTTATTATATAGGAATTAAGCTCAAAGAACAGGAATCCAGGCACCCTGCCAGGCTGGTGTCTCCAGGAAATCTAGGATGAAAAAATCTCCCTAGATAGCTTTGAATCTTACACCAAGTAGGGCCTCCCAGCCCACTGCCTTCTGTCCAACAGCATGAGCAACTGGATTGTACCAATGTTGAGTTACTTTTATTTTTTAAAAGCATAAAGAGAATATTTAGTCGGGAAGCAAAGACATTCATGACAAAAAAAATTTTTTTTAGAAGTTGTTACTACTATTCCTAGTTGGTAACCATGGTTTTGCTACTTTTTAAAAGTAGATCAGGTTTATTCTTGGGGAACAATTATATATTTGTGAGTATTTCTGGCTAAAATTGATATTAGTCAACAATTTTATATTTTATCTGCAAAACTGCAATACATTTGGCTGAGCAGAGCTTCACAACAATGGCTAAGACACATTTGTGTGGCAGCTTCACCAATGTTTGTCACAGGACGGGTCTTTTAAAAGATAAAATAAAAAGCAGAGTGAATGGAGCATATGCCAGTGGCTCAGAAATTCAAGTATCAACTTTCTCCCAACAATTATCCTGTAAAACTAGAACTCCAAAAAGGAAATTAAACATGAGTCTAGCCCCAAATGATTTCCACTGAAGTCCAAGTCAGTGGTGTTGGCCAGGAATGTCCTGGGTAGTTCAAAAGAGGATGAGTGGAGGCAGCAGCTTCCAAGGATGAGAGTCGGGACGCCAAGTGCAGCAAGGGCCATGGGAAGTGGCTGCTGACAGAGGCAGCAGACGCCCTGTTTAGAGGTTTGCGCGTCGCATGTATCGCCTTTTATTTGTAAAACACTTTACAAAGTGTTTGCACATATGTGATCTCATTTCAAATTCCATTAGGATTTTTTCCAGTACCTATCCAGGTTTGTGCTAGCCCAAGGCCTTCCATACGCCACAGCCCTGTGGCATGGACAGTTTCATCATTCCCAGGACCAGATGGGCACACCGAAGCCCTGGGAATTAAGTAATGCAATTTCAGCAAGTGCTGGAGTCAGACCTTGAACCTGGATCTCTACCCCCAAGTCTGCTGGCCTCTGCCAGGCCACAAATCCTCATACGCCATCAGATGGTGCTGTTCAAATACGGAAGCCCCCTTCTGACATCACCTGGACTACGTACAGGAACAGCTGTCTCTTCACACACAGGTATTTGCCATCACCTTGAATTCTCTCTCTAACTAGGCAACAGAAATAAGGCCTTCATGTGCTTCTTACTGATCTAAACAAAACTAAACATGTGAGTACCTTTGAAGCACTATACAATTTTCAAATTTCAACACTTAATGAAATTATTTCACGTAATTCCCTAGAGCCTCAATTGGATAGATTATTTCTATCCAATAATCTGGTGAAGAAAATGTCCATGTCACAGGACTGTGGCATGTGGAAGGCCCTTCCCAACAGGTGGCCCAGTGATAGACTAATGTCTCATTAACACCCTGTGAATTTAAAGCTAATACCATGGGGTATATTTGATTAAATTGAAAAGTAGATTGTTTCTATGGTAGAAAATGGGTGTATAATATTATACTAATCTAAATATGGAAGCCCATGCTTCTCACATTTTCATTTATTTTAGCAACCTGAAAAAGCCCTTCAGGCGAAAGTCAAATTTGGCTGCTGCTTCTGATTTTAGCTACCACAACATAATATCATTTTTTTAATCCCCAAATCTACCATGTGGAGAAATTCTAACAATAGAGGAGCAAGCTGTGGTTGAAAAATCAATGAAAATATTTCAAGCTTGATGAAAAGTAACCAGACTCCACTACAAGTTCCCACTGTCTGTGGTTAAGCCCCACGCTTAATCTCCTCCAATGCCAAACAAGCCAAGACCCTGGCCACTCACCCACTCATCTGGCCAAAGCCTCTTTTTCCATTCGAGATCCCAACAACCCTTCCTTGGAAGACTGTTTTATTGTCACCTCAGTTGGTGCTTTCATGACGTATATAACTCATCCCTTTAATATTTTGGTTTCTACTGACCATTAATACTTCTGGCATCAACATTTACTTTGCAAAATGTTTTATTCAACTTTGTTTTTATACCTGTTGCACTTTGCTTGCCAACATTTACATATATACAAAACCAAACTGAGACCAGAAAACTACAAAGAAAAAGGATAAAGGTAAAATGCAATAAAGAAATCACGTAAAGAAATGAAGGTTAGTAGAAAATAAAAATAAAAATACATACTAAGGAAGTTAGGAAAGCGCTTATCGAACTATAATGTGGAGATACAATGAAGAGAAAAAAAGCAAAAATTTTTAAAGTTTTTCTATAGATACAGACCTAAACACACACAATTATTTATGAAATGTATAAATGGCACCCTATAAGCAGCTACGGGTACTTACTCTGTTCACATGTTTTCATTTTCTCCCAGTTTCCTGCCTAAATACTGTGATGGGGAAAAAACAAAATGTGCAAATGTTTCCGATGTTCTCCATAATTAATAACCTTTGGATACCGGGCGGCTCCAGGACATTCCATGTTTGCCGGGGCCTCTTCAGATATCTGGGAAGACTGTCATGCTAGAGCCCTCTGTGCCCTTCTCTACATTCAAGCCCTGAATGATATCCCACTGCACGTCTCACGTAACCACTTCTGTCTGAGGTTTGAGAAACTGCTCAAATTTTCTGCCCAGAAATTGTGTGGAAACTAACTGCAGCCGTATAGAAGAGAGAGGACTGTGTTCACGGCAGTGGCCCGAGAGGCCTTGCTGGGTTTATCCACTGCTGAGCAGCTGTGGTGTTCTGGGGGAGCTTTCTCGTTTCCTTCTGGAGTCAGCTTCTCTATTCCTTATTGACTTGGAAATATCCTGTTTAACCGCAGAATTATCATTAAACTAGAAACTCTCCTCCACTGTGAACTTGGAAAGGACTCACGTCTGTGGCTCAATTAAATGCTGATCTTAGCCTCAAAATGCCCATTATGTGAAAGGAAATTGAGAACGGGATGAGTCCCCTGTGGCCGATCAGTAACAGACATGCAGGTTTAGGCCAAGTTTCTTGGGATTATTCTTGGAGTACAAGGAAAGGGCAATCCAGAGGAAGAAACCCACAGAAGAGCTCATGACCATCTGGCCGATGGTTGGGGTGGTATCTGTTCTGCCTCTTCCCCCCAGAGGTGGTGGGATCCTGGACAGTTTGGGGTCAAGGCAGTATTAGGGTTCCATCTTCTCTGAATGTGCCTTATGTCACATTCCCTAGAAACAAACCAAGCTTGTAAAAGACTTCCAGGCAAAGAATAACCTGGGACTGAGCAGATATCCCAACTCTCACCTCACCTAGACCAATATTCAAGGTGTCCCAGGCAAATGGAGTCAGCTGCCTCCATGCAGAGGCAGAGCAACCCAGAACCCCAGGACTGCTGCTTCCAAGCAATTCTACAAAGTGGTATCTGCCATTATTTCTTGCCCTGAAACCACGATCTGCCTCATGGACAAAGAGGACATGACTGGAAATCGGTTTTCATATGGAAATAAAACACATAATAATATTTTTTTAAAAAACTTTGATCAATATCCAATATTCATATCATTCTTCATTAGGAAATGCAAATCAAAACCACAATAAGATACACACGAGGGTGGCATGAATTTAAAAAAATGGAAAATAACAAGTGTTGGTGAGTATGTGTAGAAATGGAAATACTCCTACATCGCCAGGAACGTGAAATGGTTCCACCACTGTGAAAAACAGCTTGGCAGTTCCTCAAAAAGTAAAACAGAATCACCATGTGATTCAGAAATTCCACTCCTTAGGTATTTACCCAAAAGAATTGGAAATACTGATAGGAGCTCAAACAAATACTTGTACACGCACGATCACAGCAGCACCATTCACAACAGCCAAAAGGTGGAAACAACCCAAACGTCCACCGACGGTAAATGCATGAACAAAGTGTGGCATACCCACACGACGGAGCACGACTCAGACACATGAAGGAATGAAGTCCTGACACATGCTGTGACAGGGGTGAACCGGAAAACATTACACCGAGTGAAAAGCCAAACACAAAAGGTCCATTTAACACGATTCCATTTGTATGAAATGTCCAGTATCAGTACATCCACAGACAGACGCAGATTGGAGGTTGACAGGGAGAAGGGAGGGATGGGGAGTAACTGCTCAGCGGACATGGGGCTTTATGCTGGGGTGATGAGAATGTTTTGGTACTAGATAAAGGGGGTGTGAATGTGCTTAATGCCACTCAATTATTTACCTTGAAATGGTTAATTTTATGTTATTTGAATTTCACTTCGATTCAAAAAACTTAAAATACCTCTGTCAAGTCTTTTGCCTAATATCACTTGCTCAGAGAAGGAAGTTTTCCTCCTCTTTCCTGCAACCTTCCTCACCTCTCTTGACTCCATCTCCTCCAAGCCCCTCATCCATGAACTACACCCCACCTAACCATTCTGACACATCCCCCATCTCCCCAGCGGACAGCTTCTTCCCCTTGGCCTACTTCAGTGGGATCCATCCTCTGCTGTAGGAACAAAAGCCTTTCTTTTGTCCCAATTCCTCACTCGGGCACCATCCCACTCTGTCCCTCCCTCCAATGCCAAACTTATCAAAAAGCCAAGCCACACAGTTACCTAAGCTCTTCCTTGGTCCCTAAAATCTGGTTTCCTCCCCACCACCATCACTGTCTTCCGAACAGCAGGTTCCAGGGGCGAATTCTCAGGACTTCTTTAAAAGAGAAGAGTCCAGGCCGTGGATGGAGCCCAAGAAGTGAAGCCCAGGGAAGCAGGCCAATTTTCCGAAAGGCAATTGCTCAACTTCCTTGTTTCTTTTTAGTATCTAGAAACTGAGAACTGAAATAGAAGTCCTAAACCCCTCCAACAGAATCATGGACCCTCCTTTGGCTAAAAACCCCAAATTTTTGATTTCCCAGCCATGGCAGGATAGGAGAAAAGTCACATCCCATTTGCTTTCAACTCTCCCTTATTAATCATTGCTAGATTTTAGCAAAGACCAGCTGGAGAGAACAAAAGGCCAGAAGACCCCTCCGCTTACTTCATCCAAAGCCTAGGGCCCTCCTCCTGCTTTTGTGGTTACAACATGATAGCTATTTCAGAACACAAAGAGTGTCTTCTTAATAAATAACTGCTGGCCTTGGACTGGTTCTGGCCTGAGAAGACACAGTTCATGGACTGTGTATTTTACCTTTTTATATACAGGACCTAATTATAATGCATTTAAACATTAAATCTCTACCTCAGAATGATCATGCAGTGTATGTTACATACATGTAAACTTCATACGCATGTGCATGGGTCTCCTTCATGAATATTCATAACTTCTCCTGTAACCTGTTGAATATGTAAACTTGGCTAACCTGTTCAACATAAATTCGGTTCTCAAAATGCAGTTTCTAGACTTCTGAGAGGTCCCTGAGACCCTGTCAGGGGGTCCATGAGGACAACCTGACCTCTGAAGTGCTTGTCTCTCTGCTTCTGCCAAGGTGATGCTTCCCAGCCTGTCAGGATGACCAGCCTGCAGGTTGTAATCCTTTATAAAATAAAGTCTCCATTCTAAATTTATAGACTTGGTGACTCTTTTTCAGTTAACAAAAGCTTGCAACAATGTTTAACAGAAAGGTTGGGTTTAAATACCTTAGAAGATTTCCATAATTTTAATTGGCCAGCTTTCATTTTATCTTTTTAACAGGATTTTAGGGAATGTCCGGTTTGTTTCTGATATGGCCCCCTGCGGGCTGCTGGCAGAGAAAGAAGCAGGTGGGGAGAAGGTGCCTTGGGTGTAGTAGGGGAGGCTGGGCTGCAGCTCCTGGCGGTGGGCTTGGGGCTGTGCTGAGGAGCAGACAAAGAGGGAGAACTTTCAAATCAGCTTTTAGCAAATTGACCCAGAGCTGTTACAAAGAAGCCATTCAAAGATCACCATAGAGGAGAGACAAAAGCTATAAAGTGGTCTCCAAGGTCAAATAGAGGAAAAACTGAATTATCCAAAACTAAACTTGGGATGCTTAGAATAATAGGTTAAAAGTATAGAGCATAAAAACAGAAGTCCAGAGAAAAGGATTAGAGACAAAGCCTGGACCAGAGCAGAGGTTCTCAAAAAGTCGTTTCCAGACTTCTGGGAGGTCCCAGGCAGGGGGTCCATGAGGCCGAAACTATTTAATAATAATATTAATAAGACATAATATGACTTTCTCATTCTGTTGACATTGGCACTAAAGATGTACAAACAATAGTGAGAAACTGCTGATGCCTTGGTACAAATCAAAGCGGTGATTTGAAGCAGCCTTTGGATCTTCACCACCATCAGGCATTTGCAGAAGGGAAAAATGTCAGTTTCACTGAGAACGTCCTGGATGAAGCAGTAAAAATCAAAATTTCATGAACTCTCAACCCCTGAGTGCACATCTTTTTAACATTCCGTGTGACGGAACGGGACACAGGCACGAAGCACTTCTGCTGCTCGCGGAAGCTCCACGGCTCCCTCAAGGAACGCACGTGGGCAATTGCTCGTCCTGACCTGAAGCAGGACGTTTCCAGTTTCTCACGGAACACCACTTTTCTGCAAAAGGACGGCTGAAAGACAAGCCACGGTTATTCAGACTTCGCTATTTGGCAGACATTTTCCCTCAAGTGAACAAAGTGAGCCTGTCACTTCTAGGAAAATAACCAACAGTTTTTGCTGTCAGAGATAAAATCTGAGCTTTCAAGAACAAATTAGAATTTTGGAAAACTTTTATTTTCTGTTATAAGCTTGACAGATTCCCAATACTTAAAGACGTTTCTGATGAGAGTGATGGTGATATTAATCACAGATGTGATTTTTTGATACTGTATAATGAAATGTGTCAGCATTTGGGAGCTCTATATAACTCAGCAATCCAATATTTTCCAAATGACTGATGCATGGTGTTACAAAACCCATTCATGGGTAAAAGATCCAAAACACAAGGCAGACCAATAGATTGTAACGTAACAAAGTACAAAAGTTTACTGATATGGTTTCAGATTCCACATTCAATTAACCTTTAAGAATCTACTGCTTGTCAAGTTTTGGAGTATTTTCAAGAATATCTACAATTATCTGAAAAGGCTATTAAAACATTTCTCCCTTTTCCAACTAAATATCTGTGTGAGGCTGAATTTTCTTCTTAGACTTCAACCAAAACAACATATTGCAACAGATGGAATGTAAAAGCAAATGTGAAAATCCAGCTGTCTTCTTTTAAGCCAGAGATTAAAGAAATTTGTAAAAATGAAAACAATGCCACTCTTCTTACTAATTTTTTTTTGTTTTGGAAAATATAGTTATTTTTCATTTAAAAGGTGTTATTTTTGTTAACGTGAGGTATTTGTTAATCAAATGAATTAATGTTTTCTAATTTCTCAGTTTTAATTTAATGCAATAATTATCAATAGATATAACTCAATCAATGAAAGTTCTTTGGAGTCCTCAGTCATTTCTAAGAATATAAAGGGATCCTGAGGTCAAAATGTCTGAACACCACTATGCCAGGTGAAACCAAACATTTTTTACAATAAAATTACTAACATGGTATCCAATGGGCAAAACTTGGATGAGTTTGGAACTCAGTACACAGAAAATGGGTCAAATTCTAAAAACCAGAGTGCTGTGGGAGGCCAGGGAGGGAGCTAGTCTTGGTCCTGAGGCCCAGAAGATCTCAACTACTACCATGAAGAAACCCTCCAACTCTGCCTGCCATTAAAGATGCATTAGCAGACAATGCCAAGAGCCCAGGAGTGTTTCTGTCCAGTTTTGAAACAGTGATGCTGTCCTAGGCCCCTGACAGCAGCTTACTCTGACTCATGTGACTGGTCATTCAGAAGCCACTGGACACCCTACAACTTGGAAGGAGATGCTGCAGAGCCTGGCTGATTTTTAAATTTTAAGACGAGTTCCCAGAAGGAATGGAGCAATTATCATAAAAAACTGAAGGTGTAATCTTGTCAGACATAAGGGAAACAGAGGAGTCTCTTGATAGTCCAAAGCCGTATTTGGAGTGGGTGCAGAGGACAGAAGACCACAGTGGGGGAAGGTCGGAAGGGGTGTTTCCCCTCAAAATCTGACAGAAATACCAACTGCCTCCAATGGTCACTGGCTATGCATTTGATTAGAGGCTGAAGAAAGCTGGGGAGGTTGCCAGCGTTTTACAGGAGGCTCAGATAAGAGTCAAGTTCAATGACTCCCAGTGCCAGCTTTCTAACCAGAAAGGTCAGGAGAGCTGGGACCACACCTGTGTGCCTCCCCCCTGGTTTGGTGATGGTGCAACTCGTGCCCAACACAGAAGAGGTGCTCACAGATCACTGGAAGAGGAAATGAAATGTGGAAAAATGAATGACTCCTCCAAGATGGTAAGTGGAACAGGCCCCTTCTTTGGGAGCAAGCGGTACTGGTGGCTTTTAGCCCTAAAGAGGAGTGCAGACACAGCGCCCCGCAGGATGCCCTCCCTGGCACAGCCCTCTAGCCACGGTGTCCCCAGCGGCTTGCACAGGGCTCACTGACTTACAGACTCAAGAAAAGTCCAAAGAGATCAGCATTTCAGGCAAAGAGGCAACAAGGAAAGCACACCCACCACACTCCAAAGCAACGGTTTTCTTCTCTCGGGTATAAAAGTCTAGACAGAGCCTATTTCTGTATTTTAAAAGTTATCAATTAAAACCTAAGAATTGTAGTGATCTGTCTCCAATACAGTTTTGAAACGAGTCTCTCTCCTCTCTGTAAAGACTCAGGGTTGTAGCCAATGCAGTGGAAAATCAGGAGCTGCACGCAAACAGTTCCTGTGGGCCACGTAAAAAAGCTGCGTGCTTCATCTGTAGGAATTCTCTTTCCCTGAATTACTGATTTCACCTGTACCGCCATTTTCTCAAACTGTGCTCTAGAGAAAGAAAAACCCAGGGAATTTAGTCCCCACAGTACAATATATGTCAAAGAATATCATGGAAGAGCAGTTTCTGAGTCTTCCAAGTCTCTGAGCGGTCACTAGAATGATGCTTTTAACGCACTTTCATGTAGCCAGCAACATGAGCATCACCTGCATCTCATCTCAGGCCCCATCTCCAGCCCCTTGGAGTCAGGTTCTGCATTTTAATAAGAGCCCCGTATGATTTGTGTGCACATTAAAGTTTGAGAAACGCTGCATTAAGATGCCGTAAGTTCAAACCACCCTCTCCCTAAAAAATCCCTTTTCCACCCCATGCCTGATGTTCCTTGTAGCAAACAGTAATACTTTACATGAGGACACTGAATGGGCTACAGAGGCTGCTATAATCCTGAATGTCCCAACAGAGGACACTGTTGAGGCGGGTAGAGGGAATTAGAGGCATGTTGTTCAGCCAGAGGAACCCCCAAACAGAAAAGTCCAGAAATCGATCTTGTCCTGCCTCTACCATGAATTAGCTCTCAGCCCTTGGGCAAATGGCTTAAATCTCCCTTAGACCTTGATTTCCTGGTGTTCGAAATAAAATAGGTGTAGAGGCCTCTAAAATCACTTTCCACTCTAAACTCTATGACCCTGAAAATGTCACCAATGATACAATCCTCACCCTAATGCACCTGACACTTCCCTAACATTGCACAGCCCTCTACAACAGTTAGCATCGGGAGAGACCCAACCTCCTCGAAAACACTGATGCTGAATAGAAACAGGATGAAATGTCTGTCTTTCGGGATATAACTTTTTTTATTTTTTTATTTACAATAAATGATTCAAATACATTATATTTTTTGTGCAGGCAAAGATATGATCATCCTTCCACTCTATAACATAAAACGCAGCAATAGCTTTTTAATTACATTAGTACCAAGAATGATAATTTAAACACATGTCAATGACTTCTCGACAGGCTGATGCTTTACCCTGCAATAGCTGGGTTGCACTTACTTTTATCATCTCTGTGGTTAATGTGTTTCTAATAATTATCATTGTGTTTTTCATTATTCATAAAAGCACCTTATCTCTCGCAGGTCCACAAAGCAGTGTCTGCAAGTAAAATCTGTGGAAGGGGTCACCCTTCTTCTATCAGCAAATAAATATATCTCAGACACCTTCACTTTGGCATTAAGTTTAAAGTATCTCTATCCTCTGGTTCAAAAGTTTTTAATGAGCAGTATTATAAATCCATTTATTCAGTCAAGAGAAAGGGTATTCCTCTCTTCTTAGAAGAATAATTTCTTAGCATAAGTTAGTCTTTTTTCTCTGTAATGCCACTTGCCACTGGGTCATCAAGTATTTCCCACGCACTATTCCACTCTGCACCCTCTCTTGCTGAGTTTCATTCCCTACTTAAAGGAGAGATTCCTCTGGAGTGCTGGCAGAGCCATGGGGACCTAACCCCATGACACGCTGAACAGAACTATTAAAAGGCAACCCCGTGTCTGACGTCCTGACTGCCAGCTGCTGTCTGGATGTTGGAAAGGATGCAGTGAAGGTCTCTCCTCTGATTCTCGTGGCCTCTCTCGTCTACCCGCCCATAGTGTTCCTTTCATATAAGCCGACCATGTCACAGTGCCTTTCCAAGGTCCTGTGAGGCCCGTTGTGTTTGCACTAATGATGTGAAAGAGTTAGCTCTTGAAGAAGTGAGGGATGAATGAAGATGACATCTTTTCCTGCCCTTCTGCACACTGCCACTGCCTAACCTAGAGAAGAGCTCACCGATGATCTCAACCCGACAGGAGGACAGCATCAAAGATCCACAGGTTCAAATTATTCTGACCTACTTCCTTTTGAAATGGTGGGGAAGGGATTGGCGACATTGCTTAAAGTGTTCCTAGGGGGCCACTACCACCTTCTGGGTCACACTTTCTGTGAAGCGGCCTCACTTAGATCAGAGAATATTTTCCAACTCATTATTTTGTAAAACTAAATTCACCATTTACTTTCCATGATGCCATTTTTATCAAATACAGGACCCAAATTACATATCGAACTCAAAACTCAGAGAATTGATTTCCTATCATATTTCTGTTCTCTTATTTATTTCTCTCACTCAGTTCATAGGCAGGTTTTGAGCCTCTCCTATATGGAAAGCACCATGCTAGTCATTACGATGGACACAGAATGAACCAGACACAAATGCCAGTGACGACGGGCTCATCACTGGAGACTCTTTGCAATCTCACGTCTGACTCGGACATCTCTCTGGGCCTCCAGAGCTCACTTTTGCAAACCTCTCCTGCACTCATCACACCGCGCTCCAATCCACGAGCTACTCAACCAGCACCCATCCCTGCAGCCCACCCAGGCGTGTGATCCCCAGAGCACAGGGAAGTGCCAGGCACACAGCAGGTGCTCGATATACTCTGCAATGAAGTGAACGCAAAGAATAATGGACATAAAGAA
This sequence comes from Lepilemur ruficaudatus, assembly GCA_963574885.1. Taxonomy (NCBI): domain Eukaryota; kingdom Metazoa; phylum Chordata; class Mammalia; order Primates; family Lepilemuridae; genus Lepilemur; species Lepilemur ruficaudatus. The sequence goes on along the minus strand of CAUYRT010050803.1, from coordinate 6,498 downwards.
ATATAAGCATAAATCCAAAGTCACATGTCTTGTAAGAGAAGAAAACTTCTACAGGACTTGAGAGGAGGGAGCTACTTTGCACTGGGGGATCAGGAATAGCTTCTGGAAGCAGAAAGATTTTGAGCTGATCCTGAAAAATAGCCAGGAGGTGGGAAGGCAGGGGTGAAGGGCAGAGGGAACAGGGGTGGTGAAGCAGGTACTTGCTCCAGACGGGGAGTGGCATGAACAAAACCGCAGAGATTGGAGCGTGGAATCGGGGGTGCAGGGGTTGTGGGAGGAGGGGCTGGGTCGGGTGCTGGTGAGGCTGCTCGAGCGTCAGCTGCGGTGCACGTGTCATTCTGCTCTGCCAGTGGGCTCTGACACCCGCCCAAGACACGAGAATTTACGGGGAGCCCTAACAAAGTGGCGCACGTTTTTGTAACAGGGAAAAATAGAGAGAGGGGAGCTGATACAAGGCAGACAGGGTCCTCGAAGGATAGTGTCTCCCACCTAGGCCACATGGGACAGGGTATTATCAAGCATTGCATAAAGCAACTGGTCCAGGTCAGTGATTTATTTCCAATAAACCAAACCCAACTGAAAGAACTCAGTCATAGGTAGGAAGAGTAGGACTTCCTAGAGCTCAAGCCTTCGACTTTCAAGGCTAAGGAGAGAGGTAACAGAAGGTTAGGACTCCTCAGGGGCCAGACACGAAGTGCGTCTCCGGTACAGGCCCACACCTAGAGTCTAGAAGGGCCCGAGGATGATGCCAGTTCAATTCTCTCTCAAAGCAAAGTCTCAGTAGTCAGCTCTGGTACCCAATCTGATTAGCCTAAGGGTGATGGATTCCTAAGGCGAGAGCTAGAGAGATTTCTAGGAACCTTCCAGGAATGGAGGCCTGATCCTCCAATTTACCTACCATTATACACCAAAGCCAACAAACAGGAAAACTATGGGATATTTATTGAACCATTGTATCACCACCAGCATTTATCTTTTACTATTAACTCCATGTGGCCTTGAAATGATCAACAGTGCAATCCTTAAATAAAAAGATGTTGTGTATTTGCTTTAGGATATCAGCAAGAATGGAGAGATGATAAGAACTTTTCCGAGGCCTTTTTGAGAATCGTTGTCTACAATCTACTTTTGCATTAGAATTGCCCGGCTGCATCAGAATCTGAGTGATGGGGCCTGGAATGGGACTTTTTACCAGGGGTCTCAGGCTATTCTTAAGCAAGTCAAAATTTTGACACTCCCTTAACTTTGTGAGCAAGGGATTGAATCAGGTAGAAAGGAGGCAACAGAGAACTAGAAGAAGAGAGAGAATCTTGTGATGGTTAATTTTATGTATAAACTTGGCTGGGCCACAGTGACCAGACATTTGGTCAAATATTATCCTGTATGTTTTTGTGAGGGTGTCTTTAGATGAGATTTTCACCTACATCAGCAGATTCCGAGTGAAGCAGATTGCCCTCCATAATGTGGGCGGGCCTTGTCCAGTCAGTTGAAGACCTGAAGAGAACGAAAGGCTGACCCTCCCCCAAGCAAGTGGAATTTCTGCCTGGAGGCAGCCTTGGGACTAGAACTGTAACTCTTTTCTAAGTCTCTAGTCTGCAGGCCTCCCCCAGCAGATTTTGGACTAACAAAGACCTCACGATTGCATGAGCCAGTTCCTTAAAACAAATCGAGAGAGAGAGAGAAAGAGAAGTGTGTGTATGCGTGTGTGTGTGTGTGAGCGCATACACACCCATCCCATCCCATTGGATCTGTTTCTCTGGAGAACCCCACTAATACAAACCTCTTGACCTTGAGGGACAAGGTCCACAGAATCTACTTTGGATCTAAAGAGCGCTTGTGGCCCAAGACCACCAAGAGCCCCATGTGGACTCCCTGACACTTACCCGTAAGATAAGTAAGGAATTAATCACTGAATAGGCAGCAGCTAGTAGCCTAACAACTTTGGTGACAAAGGTCAAAGAGAAATAGTAGGCAACAGTTTAGGGTTTTTTTTCATAAGGAGAAGGAAAAATCAGAATCAACTCTTGTGACAAAGGCGGTTTTCAAAAATAGAAAGCTCCTTCCAGCGTTAACGTCAACATTTACAAAGACGCTCCCGGAACGGTGCGATCCCAAGAACAGCAAGCTTGAGCTTCATCACAAACCACCCATCACTTGGAGCTGTGAAATATGCCCAGCCAAAGCACATCTGACAGAAAAGAAATGAGTTCCATTACCAAATGAGAGTTGTGTGGAAATAACAAAATTGCTTTTATTCTGATGGATGATCTAATAAAAAGATATAAAAATGATTAGAAGCAATAAAATTAAATCACAAAATACGGTTCTATTTTGTGCTATGGAATGGATTCTTACATTGGGTGGAAGGGTGGACTATATAACTTCTAACTTTAGGGAACAGTAGAAAGAAAGAAACTTAATGACAACAGTCTTTTATTGCCAGCGAACTACTCCTAATATGTTGAAACAGCCACAGGGACAATCACAAAGAGTCACAAGAACCTCAAATAGACATGAAAGAGATCAACTACCTTTCCAGTCCCCTGCTCCTCCCATGGGGAGATCAAGTCCCACCAGACATTTCCCTCCAAGATAACAGTGTCGCCCAAGGTAACGGGTCTTGGACTGGAGGTGGTCATTCCTGCCTCATCATTTGCTCAGAGGCACCAACGGGTCATTAGATAAGATTACTGGCCACCGCTCCTTTCAATGCATTGAAGGTAAAAGCAGAATCTACAACAGCAGAGGCTCTACATTCCACAAACAACCGTCTCAGCAGTGGAGCTGAGAGGTAGGAAGGAGGAGGTGTTATCGCACAGGCACTAAGCTCTTCAAGGGAATTGGTACCCCTGATAAAGATGAGCTTCCTCTGAAATGATCTGCTAAAATTAGTATGGATTCTCCACCAAGGCTTCTGGGTTGTTTTTTCATGTTGACAAGGTTTGTCAAGTTACCTGCAAGGTGCTAAATCCCCTTACTTGCCTTTGCAACGAGTCCAACCTAAGTCTCTGGGCAGAGCCTCCCTGCCACAGCTCTTCCACAGAGGAGCCTGGAGTCCTGGTCGTGTGCCCACAACACGCATGAAGATAACATGGTGACCACCTTACAGATTCAAGGTTTCCCCAGAAGGGCCATCCATTATAACAGAAGGCTCACAATGACTCTTTGTCAGACAAGCATTCGGGGGACAGCCCTCCGTCGCTCATTTAAGACACTTCCGTTTTGCCGATATTATCTTTTTCGGAGCTGATCAGACCTTAAAATTGTTCACTGGGAATGGCGAGAATGCACCAGGGAGGGTCTGCGCCTCCGCCCTGTGGGCTCACCCAGAAGGCCTGTGCTTTTCCAGTCTCTCACCTTTCATCTCTTCTGGAACCTTCCTATCAGATAAGTTCTGCATAGTGTCCACATCCTTTCTCCAGTTATTCTACCCCTCCCTAGCCTTGGCGGTCACAGGAGAACACTCAGTATCCTTTATGTTTCTTTTTTTTCTGTAAAATGCACTGATGAATGAGGCTTCCCTCAGGAAGGAGAGCAGACTGGTCCAAATTGGCGCAGACAGAAAACCACAGGATCTAAAGAGCGGGCTCAGCTTTGTGACAGGAAAACCTTCTCAGGCGCCACCTCCCGGCTTTACTCCAGTCACTCTCCACGCCCCCCTCAACCCCCAAAAGCAGGGACACAGTTTTGGCTTCGGTTCACATTCGTGCCGAAACTGTTATTTCCACTGCTCTCTTGGGCTCCTGACCACAGTCTGCCCCCTCCAGGGAATATCTTACAGGAAAATAGTACATTAAATCAACTGCAATAGTACACGTAAGACAGAAAGTCACGTGTTTTCCAAGATGACAAGGGCAGTATTTGAACATGGCTTCCAACATTCCTATTGTCAGCCCCGTTCCTTTCCCTTGTCAAAGTTCACACCACTAGCACCGAATGTGCTAACATTCCCCTGAGGGGGTGTCACCCAAGAAAATTTACCTGTGCTACCGTTAAAATTGGTTTAAAACAAATCACACTCTTTTGGTGCTTAGGGGACCCACTTTTACTTAAGATTAACTCCAACAAAAGCATGTGTGCAACTGGAGAGAAGGAAATTAAGGAAAGGGTGCTGGAGACAGAAGCAGCAGGTGGTGAGAGGCATGGATGTCGCCTGACAGCAGGCGCGCTCGTAAGGTGTGGGGTCTCCCTTCTCAGGGATCTTCAGGCAGAGCCTGGGGTCCGTCTGTAAAATGTTGCAAGGGACCCCTACACGGACAGAGGCTGGCCTCAGTGACTGCTCTGATCCTCTGTTCTAGACTCCTGTCATTATCAGAAAACAGGAGGCCAAGTAGGAAGCTACACCCGGGCCCTTGCCGCATGGCCACGCCCCCACAGCTGCTAAGGGACAAGCGGACAGGGCTCAGGTCTTCCAGAGCGTTTAGGATGCTGCCCCACAGGGAGCAAAGCCTTCTTGTCCCTGCCTCTTCTCTGACTTCCGTAACCCCGTTATTGCGGCCAGGGGAATGCAAAGCACCAGGGCGGGAATGACCGCACTGCAGGCAACAGTCCCCAGAATGGGTAAGTAAATGACAATGCTCACCTTTCTTCCTTCCATTTCTTTTGATCTTACTATCAGATTTAATGAATGACTATTTCTTCTTACAGAATCTCTACTTCCTACCAAAGCAAGAAAATCTTCCACTGCACAAATTTATTACAATTACTTTAAAAATCATATGGAGATTTATATATATATATATATATATATATATATATATATATCAAGATGTCACATACTAACATCTCATTGAAACCAGAAATTTGAGCACTTTTTCAGCAAACACACTTGTCCTCTCCCCTTTCATCCTTGCTGTACGTATACAGGACACTTTTCCTTTCCCAGTGGTTTTAATACCATCATATTCAGATGAGTCACAAAGTGAAACCTTCAGCCTTGATGTTTCTAACTACCCATGTTCTAAGTCCAATCACCACTAAAATCTTAAAATTACTCCCTTAATTCTGTGGGCAAGGGATTTAATTGACTAGAAAAGAGGCAACAAAGAATTAGAAGAACAGACACAATCTTGTGATAGTTAATTTTATGTGTCAACTTAGTTTGACATATATATAGCCAAGATGAAAGGGGAGAGAACACACACTTACTTACATATTTATTCATGTGAGTGTAGATATTTACAAGCTACTAGACATCCCCTTACCTCTGATGGCTTCGTGGTACATATTCCTTTTCCAGAACACTCCAAGTCACTTGCGTGGCTCTCCCCCGGCACACACGTGCTGGCCTTCACCACCAGAGTTAAGCGCAAAGCCACAATAGATTTAGTGACAGAATCATTCACAAAACCTAAAAGAAAATGGGATGACAGGAAATGTTAAGTAAAACTTTCCCAACAGTCTTTCTACAAGACCAGGAATTTAGTTTAGGCAGCATTCAAGTCTGACAAACAAAACAAAATACACTAAGGCAAAGGAATAAAGCACATGGCTGCCGTCCATTCAGACCTCTGGGCTTCCCAAACCTCGAGGGAACCCCTAAGACCAAAGAAAAGCAGCACCAGGCACCTGAGTCGTCACCTCAGGTCCCCTGGCTTTGCTCCTGCCCTTGCCCTCTGAGGGCAGCCATGTCTTCCGATTCCATCCCTGTGCTCGCATCTAAGAATTCCATCTCTGCTTTGGAACCCCAGTCTGCTCCCAGGGAGCAACTTGCCTGCATCACCCAACTCTTCCTCCTCCTGGCTACTCTGGATAGTACCAGCGCTGGGAATCCCCAGAGGCCCCATCCAGTCACCTACCTGCCCTAGCAGCTGTCAGTCCCCTCACAGGTGGGCATGCAATACAGGCACACATTCTAGACCGGATTTATTAATGATGTTTTTACTTGATCACCAGTCTGACTGCACAGTATCAATGCAAGTCATGTGGTTTTAGCCATCTAATAAAACAGGACTAGTCATAGTTAAATATGGATTGCAATATCATTGACATGTCACATTTGTCATTGAATGATCTTTATGTCCAGTGCAGCCATTAGTACAAAATAGGTTGGCAAACAAATGTGGAATAAACTGATGAATAAATACAGCCTCTAATGAACAGAGAAATAGGTACATTTTTGTATAAATGATTTATACATTTTTGTATAAATGATTAAATTATTTCACTAAGTGAGCTTTTTTCTCTTTTATTTCTTTTTTTACTTCAGCATATTATGGGGGTACAAATGTTTAGGTTACTTGTGTTGCCTTTCCGCCCTGGAGACAGAGCTTCAAGCGTGTCCATCCCCTGGATGGTGAGCATCGCACTCATTATGTATGTATATACCCATCCCCTCCTCCCCCACCAATCTGCCCAACACCCAATAAATGTTATTCCTATATGTCCACTTAGGTGCTGATCAGTTAATACCAATTTACTGGTGAGTACATGTGGTGCTTAATTTTCCATTCTTGGGATACTTCACTTAGTAGAATGGATTCCAGCTCTATCTAGGAA